>CAJNOQ010001665.1:0-29501 GCA_905250885.1 Didymodactylos carnosus | reverse complement strand
TAACTTCAGATTTGTTCTAGTTATCACAGTTCGAGAAAAAAATTAAGAATAAAAAAGTTATGAAAAACAGCCGTCAAAATTATTCACCCATCTTGCAAATTTCTTTTATTAAGGTTATTGCTTGTTGAGGAAAGCTGCTAGAAACTTTTTGATCTCATCGCGAGATAGCCCTTAGTTTTTTGTACATTTCCTATAAAATTCAGGTTCTTATGCCTCGGTTTCGATTTTTGGAAAGTTTTCTTGTGAAAATCACCGAATTTCTAACGCTAGAAAGCGTATGTGAAATATGTACTTTAACTTCTGTATTATCTTATCCCATTTTGACCTTTTCATGAATTATTTTGAGACACATATCGTTCGACAGAGCGTTGATTGCGCTACAAAGTGGACTATTTTTTATTTGAAACGGGCTCCGGAAGTACATCGAAAGAGAGATGTTTTCGCTCTCCGTCAGAAAGCATATTCATTAAGAAAAAGTCTGACGCTAAGATTAATTTGCAACAGCGTTCTACCCATCTTGTAGAGAATTCAATTCTCTACCAGCCTATATGATTAGAAGAAAATTAAAATTCAAACATAAATAGTTATATGACTGACAGGTAACACAGACTACGAATATTTATGCCAAGTTCATGAAAAAATACATGATTGTTTCTACGCACTCTTCACTCACTTCACACTCTTCAAAACACTTATAAATTAGTCTATTCGATGCAGTTTTTGATGCTCTTTCGAGTGACATATTTGGAAGCCAATTTTGATCTAGTTGTAGTAGAGAAAAGCGAGGTTTACCGGACACAGAGCTGCAGAATCTGCCTGTTTGCTCCGACGGTCGTCGGGGGAAAACTTATTGATTCGGGGAAATTTTTCGAAAAATTGGAATATTTTTTTGCAAATATTTTGTAAAAAGAAATTCTGTTCGTGGATTATGTCGGGGGGAAGTTTTTGAGAAAGTTTTTCCGTCGGGGGAAATTTCCTGATCTCACGGGTAGATTCTGCACCTCTGACCGGACACATGCTCTGAACATTAAGTGCCTTCTAGAAACATCCCTCTATCCCTCGATGTACTTCCGGAGCCCGTTTCAGATAAAAAATAGTCCACTTTGTAGCGCAATCAACGCTCTGTCGAACGATATGTGTCTCAAAATAATTCATGAAAAGATCAAAATGGGATAAGATAATACAGAAGTTAAAGTACATATTTCACATACGCTTTCTAGCGTTAGAAATTCGGTGATTTTCACAAGAAAACTTTCCAAAAATCGAAATCGAGGCATAAGAACCTGAATTTTATAGGAAATGTACAAAAAACTAAGGGCTATCTCGCGATGAGATCAAAAAGTTTCTAGCAGCTTTCCTCAACAAGCAATAACCTTAATAAAAGAAATTTGCAAGGTGGGTGAATACTTTTGACGGCCACTGTATATTTCATACAAGTTAATGTCAAGTTGAGGCATGTACACACTCTTGCTTCAAACTAACCTGAACGACTCATCGGGTTTTGTGCAAGTGATTTTAATTGGTGACGAATGCTTAATCTTGTCAACTAATTCGGATAAATTAACATCTGAATCCGGTGTTTGTTTTGGTAAAAATTCATTAAGAAAATAATCAATGAGGTCAGCCATCTGGAAAAGACAAAAAACAAAGTGTAGAAAAACCAAGACCAACAAGAATAATAAAACAAGTAATTGAAATTAGAATCTCGTGTTAACGATAGTCCACTGATCACGATGTAGTCACTGATCTCCTTTTCTCCCATTCTGAGATGCAATCTCAACAGATGATAATCGTCCTAGCGACGATTAGTCTCGTGTACTACGATAGGATGCTCTAAGTTCCATTCAATCAGCAGCGCAACGTCAGCAGAATCGCAACATTTAAGTAGAAGGCGACATAGAGTCGATAATTGGATGTAACATGCATTCCGTAAGTTCGACAGCAGCTGCTTTGACGACATGCTGAGAAACATAAAGCCTAAATATTGCCATAAAACTACATACTAAAAGATCAGAAAGAAATCTTTGTTATTTAAAACACGTTGAAAGTTTCATTACAAAAGATCCTGTATACCGACGAATAAGACTTACAGATAAACATCAAATAGAGCATAAATAGCAACAACAGCGAAAATAATCATGAAATTAAAACAAAAATGAAAACAAGATTCCAAATTCTACTATTATTAGAGTGAAAAAATATTGGAACATAAAACAAAAGAAAGTAAATGTAATTGTCGCGCATCTAACACTGGAAAAATAATGAAACTATTCCGCGTTGAGTGACAGCTGATGTTCATCTCCAAGGAACAGCATCAGCATACTGTCTGACAGAAGTGTATAGGCTCAATGCTCCTGAAAACTATGAAATAAAGAGAGCTCCTGATGAAAAACCCACATAGTATGAACTAAATCTGCTATCAGACATTGTTTATTTTACAGTCATTACTAATTCATCACTTACATAGCATTAATTCGAGAAAAGCCAATATAAGAATGGCTAAAAATAGTAAGAATGAACATATAAACATCGGCTGTTCTGTTCTTGATAAGGCAATCGTTCAAGTGTTGTTTTAAACAGTGAAGAATCAATTATTAAGGTTGGACAATCAAAAAAATGCCTTTAGATAAATAAATCTAAATACTCTCTGAATGTGATTTTAAACAAAAAGCTTTACTTTCGCGTGGGCATGATAAGTACAAGCACTTCACAAAGTTTGGTTATCTTCTGCTAATCACTTGTACATATAGAAAGTAAGAAATCAAAACATTCTTGATTTCTAAACCTGTTTTATTCACGAAAAGTGAGAGTGATCAGAGGTTCCCGACCTGTAATAACAATGACTCAAGCCAAACAACACCAAAGGAGTAATAAACGTTCCACTTGAAGAGATGCTGAAATAAAGCTATTTTGAAGACAAAAGAAGAAGAACGAATTACTGGCCCTGGGAGATTATTTCAATCAGCAACAGTTGATTGAAAAAAAAGAAGAATGTACGGTTTGCGGAGAAAAACCATCAGCAGAAGGTGGAATGCGAACATATTCAGTGACGAAGACGTAAAGATGAGTAGTTTTCGAATCTCATTCCGGTACAGTATCTTTCAGTTATTTTTCTATAACGTTTGTGAAAACTTTATGAAATATCTTTAGCTTGCACTATATAGCTCTTTTTTGCAAATGACGTAAAAAATTACGCTCAACATAGCTCAACCGTCCCTATAAAAACTACAACGAGCGGCGCTTACATATGTATGAAGACAAAAGAAAAGTATCCACTACGAAAATAACACAAAACCGAAACGAAAAATACCAGTTCAACTGCAAAAATACCAGTTCAATACAAAAACAGTTCATTATCTACTGTTTGTTACCAATCTGACCATTCACCAATCGGATGATAGATGTTGCTGTGAAAGCTGCAGAGACAGCCAGTGCATTTTATGTCGCCACAGCTAAAATTTTAAACCATAGCAAATGCTACAATATGATGGCAAAGAGAGAGAATGATTTGCAGAAGAGAGACGCTTTACTATAACAACTAAAGCAAAAATATTTTGGTCATGATAAGATACAATAAATCGATCGTACAATGACGACATCACCATTGCAATAAAATGAGACGAGAGACTCTACGATTACTTTTAATAAGAATGATTTAAAATTGCAAGTTTGATTAGAATAAGTTAATCAACTGATATCAAAGTCTAAGTACGATCATTTTATTTAAAATGTCTCCATTGGATGTCTGTATTATACCAGGTTTGATACATGCAAAATTAAATAAAAAAAACTGAAGGAGAAATTTTGTTCGCCTGTTAATTCTCTAATATTTGAAGCAACGGTTAAAGTTGGGACTTTTAGATAATTTCGGACTCGAGTACAGGCACGTACTACGAAAGTTTCATCAAAGTCTGCGACGGTATCCTACATTTTTCCAGCAAGGATAAGATACAATGAATAGTTATTGTAGGTTGTCGTTGTATATTATCCTCACGAGATATTTTAAGAATTTTTATTCCGTAATTAACAGAAACGAATAAAATTGCACCGTTTAAAGGATGCGAATCATGATGGATAAAGAGATATGGTGCATATCGTCATTTCATGAGAAAAGTTCATAATAGGGTTTCTGGAAAACCAAGTCCTTGGTTTTGGGCCAGAAAATTTTGCACACCATATAGCGGTTGCGTACACGAAGGCGGCTATCTTTCGTATAGTAGCCAGTATCATCGCTGGTGCTAGAATATCTTATTTCGATTGTTTTTGACCTTTAGAAGGTCGAAGAAGTCCAGTACTAAAGTTTAACATTCAAAAATAGTGAAGTTACAGTGAAAGTAAAAAGAGTTTTCCAGAGATCCCCCGAAGAATCATGATCACCTGGTATTGGAATCTTGCCAAACCCTTACATTTATTTAGTTTTTAAATCTCTATCTAACCACGTTTGAACCAAGTTTCTATATCTTTTGTGAGCTGAGCTGTTTTTATTTTAAAAAACGTTGAATTTTTTAAATTTTAAATTAAATTCAAAAATTGAAATTCTTAGTTGGAGACTTGATTTTTTTTCGAAATGTTCACCTTTCGACACTGAACCCAAATATATTATTAAAAATGTTCCATGTCTTAACAGTGATTTTTAAAACCCTTTTTAAGAAGTACAAGTAGCCCAAAAACCATGGTTTTCTAGAAGTCCTACTTTCGCATTTCGGAGAAAACTTTCTAGAGAAGAAAAGAAACAGCACGTTGAGAAACTCTTATAAACCAAAGGACAGCTCCACAAGATTCTGGGGTTCGGAGATAGCCTAGACCAACTTTCTGGTGTAACACGCCTATTTTATTAATAGCTGACGATGGACGAGGCGGTGACGGGGCAGAAACCTTACGGGGCGATCCCCGCGAAGGAGATTTCTCGAAACTTGACGAGGTACGGGGCGTTGACGAGGCAGGAAGTCTGCGAAGCGATCCTCGCGAGGGAGCTAAAGATAGTCCATCGCCCACCTCTGCTGAGTACGGTGCCCGCCATGGATATTTGGACGTCTATCCATCCTATGGGACTGATTGAATGTCCATCAGGACCTTGAATTTCCGGACCGGCGTATGGTTGAATAGGTGAATTGGGCTCTCCTATAATTTTCCAGTGATCCTCGCTGATAATACTAATTCCGGATCCTGTATCTAGGAGTATAAAACCTTCAACATCGTTTATTTTGCCTTTTCCTGTTAGATATGAGGCTCGAATGCAGTATTTAGCGTGGGGTGGTAATTTTGAGGATGAACATTTTGTTGTTAAGTTGTCGGCTGTAGGTGTTTCTAATGAATTGATTGTTGTTTTATTTTGATTGATAGATGGTTTGGTAATAAAAAATTTAGTTCGAATATGAGAATGGATACAGTATAGAAATTGTAGAAACAAGTCAGATTGTAGCCGAATCACTAATTGTCATTAAAGCTGTGTTGTTGTGAATATATAATTATTAACTAAGTAAAATTTAGTTCGAATATGAACACATCGAAAAATGCTTTTAGGAATAATGCTTAGATTTTTACCCCCAGAGAGACGGCTTTTTATTATTTATGGACTAAAAAAGGAATTTCCAACTTTATATGTGACTTTTTTAATCGTTATAAATCTAAATGCAATAAAAGCAAATGTATTTAAAATGAATCTGTTGGATGCATAATGAGAGTTAGTAAGTGACATGGAAAAACCACGGTACTTATCAAAACTTCTTAACTACTAAAATAGCCAATCAACTTCGAGTATTTGTAACGACCAATACAACAGAATCATTTATAAATAGTATAGATCGATTATTTAAGTAAAAGACAATTTTCTTCCATATTCCGGTATTAATTTCTTTTAGACCCTAATCTCCTCATCCTCTACATGCCCATAATATTTAAGGTTATTATCCTTGAGGGCGTTCTATAGCTTCATGTATTCAGTCCTCTCATGATAATATGTAATATAAGTCAAATAAAAATTAATCTTCAGTTGAAATATATTTAAATATTAAAATTCTATTAGAAAAAATGACTTGTAAACAGTGCCATTTCTAAGTTACATATTCCTAGAATATTGACAAAAAGAAAGAAATGGATAAATATTTTTGTCATGAAACAATTTCCACTCGTTTCTTTATCCCTTCAAAAGATCTGACTGATTCATGAATAGAATTCTATGATTTTTGAACATAGAAAAGAATTTAAATGCAGGGGACCAGGTGATAAATAACGGATATTGATACCTTTATTTTCCCTATACTGCAGCTTAATGTTAGACCTTACTGTAGTGACTTGAAAACGGTTGGTAATACATTGACTTTTATTCAATTCCAAATTTATGGTGCAAGCGATCACATTTATTTACTCTCTGTAGATACTGATTATCAGCCGATCAGAATCATGACATTCGATCACAGACTGATCAATTGATTTCCATAAGACCCCAACACTTACAATTACTCTATCGATTGAGGTATAACTCATTAGAAACGGAGGGTGTCACCTCGGGAGGTTCCCTCGTTAGACAAACGGCTTTTTCGTAAAGGCATTCTACAAAATTAGCGTCCTCTACCTTACTAATGCTGATCATGTATCCCCCAAGTCGGCTTTCTTATTGCATATCGCGCCGCGAGCCTCTTTAAAACTTCGCGGCAGAATAACGCGTTCGCTCTGAGACTCGAAATAAGACGCGACTTTTATGTTTTCCCACTCATACGAAACTCAATGACTCTCAAGTATTTTACTACAGTTACTATTTATTTGCGTTTAAATGAGCCACGCTACTTTTACCGCGAACGCAGCCGAATGGAGTACGCGCGACGCGATTATGCAACACCACCTTAGTCATGTCGTAAGCTATTATTACAACACAAATAATACGATTCACCACATAACGGTGCAAAACCATGCTAAATCGATGCCATATTAGTTTCCAAAAATATGTTTTTTTCTTATCCTATTTTCTTTCCTGTAAATAATTTACCTACCAAGCTCCTTTTATTTCAAAACATATACAAGCTCTTGTTCATAACCATAATTAACAAGCTACGTTAAAATCGTATTTATCCAGATCGACACACACAGTATGAGCTAAGCACTTACTATGATCGTACAATCTTCGATGGAAAATACTCTTACATACTAACTTAGTGTTAGATAGATAACTCAAAGGAACAGTGCGTACCCGTCTTAGTAGTCGCTTCCACTACTTTCGCTGTTGTTTGCAAAATACTTTCACCAGTCGTTTGCACAACTCCTACAATAACAAGCGCAACATAGCATTATGAAAGGTAGAGAAAACACAAATAATACGACTGACCACATAATCACAGGTCATCCCAGGGTTGATTAGCCTATGGTAATACATGAAATCCGTGTACTTCAGCACTTGTCAAGCTCTATTGTTCGAAAAACAGACTTTTCGCAAAGGTATTCTACAACAGCATCCTCTACGTTACTAATGCTGATCATTTATTACTCATGCTTTTGTTTTCCGAAACAGCCGCTACTTATATGCTGATTGTTCGAAATTTAACACTGCAAAACAATACCATATTAATTTTCGAAAGCATTTTCTTTTTCTTATCCTATTTTCTTTTATGTGAATAATTTACACACAAAGCCCCCTTTCCTTCAAAACACACACACGATAGGACAACTTCATGTATTAAAGAAAATCGTCTTATTGTATTCAAATTACTATTAATTAATCGTAAGTAGTAATTTGAGCTTTCTCAAATATGTGTTTACGAAAATGATATGTCACATTATAAGAAGAAAAGAAAAATATGCACAGCTCTTGTTGATGACCGTTAATAACAAAGCTACGTTACAATCGTATTTATCCAGCAGGTCAGAAGCAATATGAACTAAGCACTTACTATAATCGTGCAATGTCCGATGGAAAATACTCTTCCATACTAATTTAGTGTTAGATAGATAACTGAAAGGAACAGTGCGTACCCGTCTTAGTAGTCGCTTCCACTAGTTTCGCTGTTGTTTGCAAAATACTTTCACCAGTCGTTTGCACAATTCCTACAATAACAAGCGCAAGATAACATTATGATCTGTACAGAAAAATCTGTCCACTCAGACCATCTACAGTCTGAAAGGAAAAAAATAAGACACCTTTGTTAGTTGAGTTTCGAGAAGAAGAGCTCTCGCGTCTTCTTGCTGAACATTAAACGAATTATGGATTCGCTTTAAATAATTATCATACCTGGCTCCATTGTAACTGTTGTCATGGGAGTAGTCCGAACAGTTGGGCCATCTATGTAGAAAAAGAAATAAAGGTGAAACGTCCATCGAAACGACATTGTTTGAAAGAAAATTACTTGTGGATGAGGAAGTGTGAGCTGTTGATTCTGCTATATTCGCGGGAAAGGTTGTCGTCGATGGGCTGGCTATAAAAATTGTAATATGTGTAAGAATGAACTTTCGGTCGTGAGCCACTGATTAACTTTAACTGAAAACAAGCGCAATCTGTAAGAGAAGGTCTTCGTGAAAGGTACCATAACCTACTAACAGGCATCAATAGGAAAATAGAGGTACTGGACCTGCGAACTAAACAAATATGAACAGAGTAAAATATCAGAGGTTTATGCGTGAGACTAGCCGGCTTTGCTTAATAGTAGAAGATGATGTATTTCACAAATATAGTTAAAAACAGCGGTCGATCCTATCTTATCAAGCTGAAGAATATAGTTTTTCTTGATTTTCCCTTCACAGTGGACACGATTGTAATGAGTAAAATAGCACTAAACTGTAATATAGAAGAATATCTGTTGGAAATTTATAGATAGATTTGATACATACACAATGTGCACATATCTTGACTACAATTTGTCAGATATCGACAATCACCAATGCATTCATTTAATTGTGGCTTATGACACTCTACTTGTGTGCCGGATTCGACACATTTTCGACTAAAAAGAATCATGGCATCTGGTGTTGTTTCATTGCATCGTTTAGGACATTGCGTGTCATCGATAATCCAATTACTCCAGCTGCATGCTATTTTTAAGAAAAAATTAGCATCCATATATAATCAAAAGTAGGCCAGAGTTGTCAGCTGTGCTTACACGGACACTGATCATTAAAGCATGGCACTGTTCTACTTGTTTCTTTTATCATCGAACAGTCATTACAGGATACATTATCACTGTCAACGCAAAAACGCTGCTGCTGGACAACACCTGACCCACACGTTTTACTGCACTGCGAAGCATACTGCCATTCCGTCCAACTACAAACTGAAAGAAAAAGTAGTGAAAGTGGTATAGACAAGTGTGTGTTGTCTTTACCTCTACAAGGTTTTGCTTGTGATAAATGTTGTTGCCCAAACACCAAAAGCTGTTTTAAAAGTTTAATAAATTCAGCATTAACATCCGAATCTAATTTAGAGTAAAAAGTGAAAAGAATGCGTTTTCATTGGATGATTGTAATCAACTCTCACCCGTTGAATTTTCTATTGCAATAGTTTTCCCAATACTCTGTTGGAAATAACAACAGATAATGATTAAACAAAATAAGTTTAATATGTCCATGCTAGAAAACAAAATGATATTAATTTGAACTCTTTTTATTTGGTGACTCGGAGTATCTCCTGTCTTACAAAGTAGAGGGAGTTTCAGCTTACAAAAGTGACGCCTGTTCGTGAGAGTTTTCCAACTTTTAACTTGGGTAATCGATCTCCGGAAACAGTTGATGATGAAGAAGTCGAAGAGGCGGTGGAGAAAAAGGAAGTGTCAGAAACCGAAGGTTCTGAAACAGATTAGAATACGACGACGACAGTAGCGAGAAAGAAAGCTCAAGCGATAATGATTCTGGCTCCGATCAGTTGGCACGAAACAATGAGAAGACCGTCTACGCTTGTAGCTTGAACATTTTGTATAAAATAAAATTGCCAGAAAATTCATCTGTGAAACAATTTTACAAGATTATTTGGGCCCAGTTAGATAGGAAAATTGAAAATTGTCGAAAACAGACACATTATTTATTATTGTTTAATCATCGCATGCACATATTTGCCAATTCGAATGATCGGGAAAAGGTTAATGCATTTTTGAAACTCTTACCATAACCAAATAATATTCGATGTCGTCCACGACATTTTTATATTTATGCTATTAAAAAGAAGCAGATTGATACCATGTACTCTTACGAGCGTGATCCAAAACATTTATTCCAGTAATCAGCATGGTGGGATCCTGTATGTTTCATCGCAGATAAACAACATCCGTTACCCGAAAGTGTACTTCTTAGCAGCTTATACGCATTGAAGCTCTTTTACCCTCAAACTAACGATTTGTACATGATAAGACAAACTATGCACGCACAATTCTTGATCATACATAGTAAGTAAAGAGAGTTTTACTTGGTCAAACTTAACTTAATAAGCTTTCTGAGTTTCTTGCACTATACAACGTCAAATAATAGCATGAAAAGTATCAATACAGAAGATGCAGTCGATGAAGCATTAAGAAAATTTAAATTAGCTGCTGATCGTGTTGATGCAACCATAAGAGATTCATGTGATAAAGTACGTGGTTATGTTGACGATAGGAAACCACAATCAGTGACAAAGATTATTCAGAAAGAATAAAAAAAATTATTATTCATTTCGTCGACTTGCAAAGTAAAGTCGGAAACAAATGCAGTTCTACTCACTGAGCCCAAAGACTAAATCAATTGAAATAGGACCTGAGGAATAGATATGTTATTTGTTGCGTAAGTTACTAAAATCGTAATTCACCCGCTATACCTCGCATTAATTTTTGTAACTGATTTTGAGTCCAAACTTTCGTTGATGGATCATTAACTTTTATTCTTTTTCTGCCAAAAACAAGACTTTATTTAACCACTAGTGTTGCGTCGGTATTAGCCGGCCAGCCATTTACTGCTGCATATATCAACTTTTTATGTAGTGCGTAGCCATCTGTGCGAGGAACGAAAGTAAGCCAGCAATATTTTGCAATATCATATCAAATTCCGTTATTACCGTTATTACCTCTCAGAAGAAAGTATACAAATACTCTGTACTATGAGCTGTCCGAATCAATAGTATTTGAATGTACATCGTACACTTTTAGTTGCAGGTCGTTGTTAGATATCAGATACGTTTAGGACACGTTATAACATATGATTTCAAATCATACTTTCTATTCTATGCATTAAATTTGGAGAAATCGTAAATCTCTCTCAGACTTCGCAAAAATTTAAGATATGCAGACACTTTCACGAATCGAGTTTTTTGCGAATTTTCGAAAATAGGTGGTAAGGAAACTAAACTTTCAAGTTTTCCTTATGTCTGAAACATTAACAAACTACGTTTCTTCCATGGCTTATAATGAAATGGACGATGGTATCGGTGGCCTCTTAATCTACGTCACATTGCAATATTTCTGAAAAGCGTAAAAGGTCGGACTTCTGTGTCGCAGTTCAATTTGCTATAATTAAGCGAGAATAGATATCTTGTTCGAAACACACATTTATAATTATCCTGGAAGGAAGTGACGAAGATTCATACTATATTGGAAAACAAGTTGGAAAAAACCTATTATTACACCGCCGCTTTTACGGTTCTTGTATTTAATGTTGTTTTGAGTTTGAGTCATTTAATTCGACTCGTTGTGTTTGTGTGAAAAACGGAAGTGCATGCAGAAACGAAATAAACGTGACTATTAGGATACCGCCATTAGAAGGTCCTTGATAAGAATAATGCAGCAATGCACTTTTCGATTACAAAGTTTTGGATAATTAACTACTCCCTACTATATGACTCCTTCGTTTGAATAAAAAGCTCATGATACTATTCAGCTGATCTAAGAAATAGAAATTGCCATGTTACAAGAGCTATAGGGTTGTCGAATGATATCTAAGCTGTTAATAGTATGCTAGATCAGTCCATTACCACTACGATGTTTTTGCTTTTTACCGTCAGTCTATCTAAATTTTTCAGTGCTAATGTTTTTATTCGATAAATTCAATTATCTTTCACAAGTATATGGCTAAGATCACTTTGCTACTCAGATTTTAGAAAAGTGGTCTTAATCTGACCAGAGAATTTGTTCTTTAATGCAGAAATACACACTTTGTATACTATTTATAATTTACGAAAATATTTACATAACTAATAACATGTTCTGGATGCATAGTCATCATCATCTTTTGCATTACGACTACTATCTAAGACAATTACATCGGCGGCAAGTTTGGCTATGTTGTTCTCGAGCACTTCAAAGTACTCGGTTCAGACGTCGACGCCGACCGGTCTCGTCATAACTTTGGACAGATTTACTCCAGTCTTAGTGTGACAGATCATCGGTACAGCAGCATACTTACATCCTTGAGACGTATAATACAGCTCCTCCGAGCGGTCCTCATAGCTTCCAGGAAAGTTAGTACGTAGTTCACGAGCGTGTATAGGAAGTACAAATGCTTGACCGAAAGAACTCTGCATCAGGCTAGCCTTCTGTCCAATTCATGACTAGTAACGAGACAGACGGTCATCTTTTAAGCTTGCCAGCTGTAGGAAGGATACCAGGCATTGAATCCGACTTATGGCAGCCACCTATATTGAAAATGCTGGCAGCGCTGAGAGGTATTCTTCCTTTTTCCAACTACATGATGGGAACTCAATGATCATAATATTGCTTGATGAGTTCCTAACTCTGCTTCCGTTCAGTCCATTTCTTTTGCTTCAGTTAATCGAAGTCCTTGGTTGCAGCGTTTCTTTCTCTCGTACTTATATACGTTGTTGTTTCTGTTCATATCATGATTTTGTTGACTGCTCAATTCATTGTATATTATGGATCCACGTTCGGTTTCATAATGCCTAAATGACAAAAACCTTTTTGTATCAAAAGTCTTTATTGTGAGCACAGATGGGATACTTACAAATTCAATTGTCCATTATAACCTTCTATATGATTAATGGTACGTAATCTTACTACAATCCTAATGAATCAAGAAATCTAATGAATATCTTCTTGAAACATACTCCGTCAGTTTAATAAATTTCGGACTAAAGTCCAAAATGATTCTATTATATTTGAAAAGGATTCATTTACACCAGTTAGAGACAGCAGAGATGTAACCAGCGACCGGCCTAGGCATACACCGATTAATAATCGACGTTGGAATTTAGGAAAATCGTTCCCACTTGGTTATAGTAAATGTCTCAGAACTGCGGAATGTCTCATTTTGTAGAGAAAGATTTGTTCTACAAAAGTAAAGTGCTAAAAAGGTTTTAATGTTATTTGTGACAGAAATATAAGTATTCAAAAATGTGCAAAATCACAAAAAAATAATCGAAGATCGATTATTTTTTTGTGACTTTTGTGCGTTTTTGATTAGTCATATTTTTTCTATATATAACATTAAAACCTTTTTAGCACTTTACTTTTGTAGAACAAATCTTTCTCTACAAAATGAGACATTCCGCAGTTCTGAGACATTTACTATAACCAAGTGGGAACGATTTTCCTGAATGCCCCAACGTCGATTATTACTCGGTGCGCGCCTAGACCGGCCTGTTTAAATCGGTCCCGTCGGGGAAAAGACATAAATCTGATGGTTGACCGGAGACTGATCGCACTTGGTCGGCCTGTTTCGCTCCAAAGTTTTTAGACCAGTTACGGGTGCAATCGACAAAAATCTTGACCGGTTACATCTAACAGTAACAGAAGTGCCATTGTACCAGTCGACATGCATCATCATTGTTTTGGATTAATTTCGTTAACCTATATTTCTTGACCTTTCTCGTTATTTAGGCATAACGAAAATGACAACCTGTTGAAAGCTTATATGAGGAAGCATTCCATACAACGCGTTCGAAATCAATTACTGCTGTCTACAGCTGTAATATGACATTTTGTTGTGTTGTATATGATAATGCAGAATCAAATACGACTTCATATGAAGCATGATGTTTACTGGATAATGCCGCATTAACAATTAGCTTCATGCTGAATTTATTCCACGTACATATAATATATGGTTTCAGTGCTGTACGAACTGTTCCAACAGCTTTCCAATAAGCATTTTTAACAAGAATCTCTAACGCTGATACTGAACACAAATTAATACTGGATCTGGACATCTGTACATGGATTTCGTTTTATCTGATCCCGTAATGCCGCTTTCAGGTCAATTTGATAAATAAAGGCGCTTCCTGCATTTTTGACTGCTTCAATGTGTTCTGTGCCTACAATAGACAATCATTCTCAATTTAGAGAGTGATGCGAAATTATAAATAGTATACAAAAAAATACTGCTTTGGAGAACAAATTTCCTGTTCCAGATTAAGATCGCTTTTTTGAAATCTGATTAATAATCATAAAAGGTGGTCTCAAACGTGATGCAGCCTGTTCTACACACGATCATTGCTCTCTAGTATTCATGAATTTTGCTCAGTTTTCGGAAACTTCCATTTAGATTCGCAAAGACAGTTGTCAACAAAGTATACGTTAAGCCAGGTGCATTTTACACATAAACAAAGTAGAATGAATAGAAAGTCAAAGATGGCCAAGGTAACTAAAACAGAGTTTTAAGATGAACCTGATCATAAAGCGGAAAGTGGAAATTTAGAGACACTTCTGCCAGACGAAGTAAAATGCGAGATCCGTTTTTAACGTTTTGCGTATGACACTGCATCCAATAACATCAGTCGAAACATCAATAAAAGCTTTAAAAGGTCGGAAACTGAAAATTCGAGTAATAAAAAAGTACGATAGTATCGTATTCAGCTTGCGAAACTGAGCATAAAAACTTCGATCTAGACTGTTCGAACTAGGTGTGCATTGATTCGGTTAACCGAACATCGGTTATAACTGAATAAACTTCATAATGTGCTCGGTTTTCATTATTACTGTTCTAGTTTTCGAAAATTTGGGTAAACCGAAATAAAAATTGCTGATTTTTCGCGCAGATGTGAATATAACTCTAGATAGCATTACTTAAAATATTTCTATTATCGGATTCAAAAAGTAAGATACCCAGCGCCTCTTCGAATAACACGGCAATGGGAAGAGATATCGAAAACACTTTTCGCCGACTTGTAGCCAAATCCAGGGCACATCGAACTATGACAGAAAAATAAATTTTCATTGAGTCTCCATGGGTTGTCCAGAAGGATCTTTGGAGAATCAGTTCGGATCTCTGGAAACTGAGATAGCAATCTATCAGTTTTTTCTATAGATAAGTAGTCCCAGTTGTCCTCTCCAAAATGAGAACTAAGCGAACTCTTAATTATTAGATGAAATAACCCATTTTTCCCTATTTTTGAGTAAAATTAAAAAATTTATAACCCAGTAAAGATCCATCCAAACTATGTCAGAATATCAAGATGTACTCTATTTTACCTGCTCAGTACGATTATTCACCGGAGAATAGTAAGAAACACTCTTGTAGTTCGGAAGATTCCTAGAAAATCTTCTCAAAAACCAGGTCTTTTCTGTTGATTTGTGAAACTTTTGTTGAACTGTATAGTATTGAGCAGGTAAAACAGAGTACATCTTGATATTCTGACATAGTTTGGATGGATCTTTACTGGGTTATGAATTTTTTAATTTTACTCAAAAATAGGGAAAACTGGGTTATTTGGCACACCTAGTTCAAACATGATATGAGCATGAAATTTCCCCTCTTTTCTTATCCCATCGAAACCGGAGAAGTCAATGTGCGATCGAAGGACGAGGGTGGATAAGCTAGGATCTCGTGCCCCAAAATAATTGACTTTTATGATCGGAAACGTGTCCGAATGGATCTGGACCATATTGCACCACTTAGTTTGGCGAAATTCCAATATGAGATTGATGACGCCTTTGATCCCTCTGAGGATTTCTAGAAAAGTTTTTTTCTCAAATCTTTACAGAGGTACATGGACTACATGTAGTCAGGTGTGCTGATCACGAATATCACGTTCGAAATTGAAAGAATTGCTGTAGCGGGTCAAATTATCAAAACCCTAACTTAATATCCTTATGTTTACCACTGTATCATATGGAGACCTAGAACAAAGGAGAAAACTTAACTATATATACAAATTTTTAATTTCTATCTCATGAATAAGCAAAAGAGAAAAAAAGGTGTGCGTCATACGCAAAATTCAAAAATGTGGCGAAAAATGATAATTTTCACCAGCATTTTGTCATTTTCATACATTAACCAAAATAAATACCATATTCGTAATTGGCATAAAAAGATATATCGAGCAATATATTATTCATGTGTGCGACATGTTATCAGTTAGAAGTTTATCGTTTCCGGATTTTTCTGAGGGGGAGAGACCTCAGCCTAATTCTTCAGCGACCTAATTCTTAACCAATACTGGAAGTACTTTGAGACCATATTCTGAAAGAACAAGCATTTTTACATATAACAGGCCGTTTTTCGTGGGTAAGAATACATGCCTAACACGATGGGAAAGTTAATAATTTAGCGAAAAGGGCAAATATATCGTCCTTCAGTATATCTCATAGATAAAAATATTTTTTTTCAATTTCAAACGTGATATTCGTGATCGGCACACCTGACTACATATAGTCCATGTATCTCTGTGAAAATTTGAGAAAAAGACTTTTCTAGAAATCCTCAGAGGGATCAAAGGCCAACAATTTCATATTGGAATTTCGCCAAACTAAGTGGTGCAATATGGTCCAGATATCATTTGGGCACGTTTTCGATCATAACAGTCAAATATTTTGGGGACAAAATCCTTGCTTATTCACTCTCCTCTTTTATACCATAGAAAGAATATAAAAAGAAACTCGATGTATTTTTGCCCAGAGTTTTCTGACATGTTCCTTTATACGTTTTCTTGAAATCCCCTGTTTTCATCTTGCCACACTAGGACGCTGGAAGAATGATTCGATTGAACTAAAATTTTACCATAGACACTTCACGCTCTGTCTCAAGTTCTAATTCTTTTCCGAAAGATCTGCCTGCCTTCTGGGGATATGAGAATAATGCTGAAAATCTCACATAAAACGTTGGTACTCGATTTTAAAAATCTTCACACATACGAAAAGATAATCTGTCGCAGTAGAATGTGTCATACCTTGTATAGAAAATGTCTGTCGCAACTTGACTGTTACAATTGGGAGGCGTTGACACGGGCTTTATGTTCTTGGCCTCGTTTGTCCTTTTGCATATCTTCTAATCTTCTCACCCTAATTCGAACCAATCATATTACTCTAAATTTTTTTCCGTTAGAGAGTATTTCGAATCTATGGACTATTCCATCAAGTTTCCTCATCTCAGCAGGAGCTATCAGAATTGGCTTCAGAATAGCTTAAAACTGAAAACATTTCTAAAAAGATGTTTTCTTCACTGACTTCCATAGCTTCTATCGATAGTGTCGCTGAAGAAGTGTTGTAGTGCTAATGGAAAAAAAAGTGTCGCAGTGAGCACCCGATGTCGACAATAAGGTAGGTGTCACAATTTGCGATATATTAATTTTTAGTGTGAACACCGAAAGTTGAAATCAATAAAAGTTTAAAAAGTGTTAGAACCTGATAGGATGCAAAGGCCCTCTGGTAAAAATTTCAGCTTGATCGGACCACTTGTTCGATAGGTCGTCATATGACTGTATAGAAGCGAGGGACTATTGAAAAAACACATTTTGCACCCAGGATACTTTTTCGGGGCGTTTGCCGTGATGCTTATACCTCCGCGAAAATCATCGAAAAACTTTGAGACACGTCTAATTCCAAAGAGAACAGTTTTATCTATCAGACCACGTGTAAGAAAATATTTTGAGTGTATGGCACGGGAGAGAAAAATTTATGAAACCAAAGACTTGAGCTTTTTCAGGCTTTGAGGAAAAACCTCAAAAAGTTCATAACTTTTCAAGATCTTCTTCTGATCTCATTTTGTAGAACAGACTTTGCGCTACCTACATTAGGCTATGTTCAATCAAATCAAAAACGTTAGCAGAAACGAGTGGAGTACCCTTATACAAACTTTGCATCTCATATAAACTATCGAAAAACGACCTAAAACAATACGTGTGTTATCTCCAGCTGGACAAGCGAACCTCGCCAACTATACGATGGTTTTTGCCTACAAATTAAGCTCTTCGATAATTTCAGCGATTGTAAGAATAGTCCTAAAAGGGTTTGACTCATTGCTACTTACTTGCGGAGAAATATATAAAGTGAGGTTTCTTCTGAGTGACTTCACATTGTTCTAAACGGTATTTCTTCTTCTATACCTTAACATCAAAAGATGTCCGCACGCTAATTTCATTTAGGAACACATTTTACCGATGTTTGCTGGTATTACAGACTGGTAAAAAATATTATCATATACTTTAATGTTTGCTGGTATTAAAAGCTACAGACTGGTAAAAAGTACTATCATATACTTTAATGGACTCTAAACTTCTACTCACTTGGAATTTCGTTCTGAACGTCAAAGCATATTAATTAGACTGCTTTGAATATTAATTTATTCCTTAGGTAGCCCAGGCAGTATACTCATTAGTGGAACCTTAGAATGGGTCCCGCATTCTGTCTCATTTCCACAAAAGTCTTTTTACATCTCTACCTTCCCGAACTTCAACTCTTTTCTTCAAAATGTCATATATTACTTAGCTTTAGATGCCTGTGGAGTACAGAAGAACCTCTACACCATCAAATAATGTCATAGATCATTTAATATGCGTTGTCACTGGTGATGTGGAGTGCATCACACCGGCACAAGTGAGTAAATTCGTTAAATTCGTTTGTTCACTAGTTTGACATACCAGCTAAAACTTGGAGAAACCATCCTTTCAAGAGATTAGTTCATACCTGTTTCTCCGAACTTACATTAAGCTTAACCAGGGAAAATTATGATAGACGCCACTGCGCATTATCTTGTGTGGCTTCTCCCCTCAATTTCTGTAAACTCAAGGAAAGACAAATAGGAGGTTTATGACACAGAAAATAGCAGCATTTCACGCCTTTCTTTTATCCTTTTTAGCAGATATAACAATGACTTGAAACACTGTCGATTCTCTGTAAGTCAGAATGTATTGTCACTGACTGGTCTTCACTTAAGAATACATGCTTATCATGTGTTTTGAGTTTGGTTGTTCTGACAGAAGTCACTTCCTTTATTAAATGTCAAATAAAACCCATTTTATATTATAATCTTTCCGCTTGCGAACTCACGGGTTTTTGGGAAAGTATACTTTTTCGGTCGGGCATGTTGATCAGAACCCCTTGTGAAGCAAACAACATTTTCGGAAATAGTCGCTTTATGAGCATAAATTTCACATGGAGCTTTTGACGAGAAGTAAAAGTATTGGCGAGTGATCGATAAACAACTCTACCGATGCAGTTCGCTATTTTCGAAGCACTGATCTCGATCCATCAGGCCATGTTCAGTTCGTATTAAAACTAGAATGTGTTACTAACCGGTGGCGTGCTCTAGAAACATCCTCCGTTCTATGTCACAATTGTGAAACTGTTCAAACGAGCGATTTTACCGTCAGGGAAACTCTTTAGATTCACAGAATTGTATTTTGTAAAGAGACTTCTGTCATTACTACGTTCCCACAACAACGTAGTTTAGTTTGCTGAGATTGATTTGTAAAAACTTTCTTAAAAAGCTCGAAGAAAGCTTACCCATCTTTTGAAATCCTTCGTTCGAACGGTTTCACAGAAAAACAGTTTGAAAACACGTCAAAATTGCATTTATGACTATTACATCATTTCACAAACATAAAATGAAAGTGCATGACTCTTAAATTTTCTGTATTTAACGAATGTGTTTAAAAGTGTATGCTCTTGGTTGTAACTATTTTCTAGTGTTTAAGCTTATTTCGAAGTAAAAAATACTATCATATACTTTAACTCTAAACTTCCACTCACTTGAAATTTCGTTCTGAACGTCAAAGCTAGGCATGCAACAATCCGATAGTTCGATTACCGAACGGTTTGTTACCGAACATGTTCGGCCTGGAAACTTGATGCGACCGAACGTGTTCGGACGAAGATTGCAGATACGACAGTTAATATTTTTCTTATCCGAGATATCGGCGAGCGTTCTGCTGAGAAAGTATTAGGACAAAGTACCATAAACCTTATAAAGACACATTCGAATTAGGACTACAACTTTCTGTCTACTTTATTTGCACAGTGAGGAATAGCATTTTGCATGAAAACAAAGTAAGTCAGTCTGCTACAGAGGCTACATTAGTAAAGTATGCTTTAGTTAGAGAGTAAATCAGATATAGTGAAAACTAAAGGTACTTTGGACTTCCTGGAATAAAGCAAACATAAAGTTGCTGCTCTAATTCAAACTTTTCTTTACATGACAACTTACGGCTACGGCGTAATCATGGCTGCTCCTTCGTATGGTGTAATCTTCACCACTGTTTGTGTTTTACAGAGATTTCTTTCATGTGATTTTTCGCTCTCATGTTCTTAGCTTTGGCAAACTATTTCTTTTAAACCTTTGGTAGCGAATCGCTCGCTGATCGCACATGTACGGTAGCGATCCAGTGGAACACACATTCGCTCACATTGTACACTAGTTAGTCTATTTTCTCACTGGTTAGTTCATATATATTTCTCACTTGGTTAGCTCGCTGATCGCACCGAACATGTTCGGTAACAAACCGTTCGATACCGATCAGCGCGTCCTAGCTTGGGATTGTTGCATGCCTAGTCAAAGCATATTAATTAGACTGCTTTGAATATTAATTTATTCCTTAGGTAGCCCAGGCAGTATACTCATTAGTGGAACCTTAGAATGGGTCCCGCATTCTGTCTCATTTCCACAAAAGTCTTTTTACATCTCTACCTTCCCGAACTTCAACTCTTTTCTTCAAAATGTCATATATTACTAATCTTTAGATGCCTGTGGAGTACAGAAGAACCTCTACACCATCAAATAATGTCATAGATCATTTAATATGCGTTGTCACTGGTGATGTGGAGTGCATTACACCGGCACAAGTGAGTATTAAACGCTACATATACGTCTTTATTATGCTCTCCAGTTAAACAATTCGTTTGTTTGCTTGTTTGACATACTACTCTAGATATAGCAATGACTTAAAAGACTTACGATTCTCTGTAAATCAGTTTCATACATTCTAAAGAGTGATGGTCGCTAAGTGTCCAATTGCGTTTTCTTTGAGACCTACTTGATTATAAGCAACTTTTTATGCTAATGTCGAATATGTTATTCATCGGGGCTGCTAGGTATTTCTATTATGGATCTATCGGCATGTTTGGCTTTTTTGATTCGCCTCTTTTAACAAATATGTAGAGCATGCGATGTTCGCTAACTTACTTGTTGACGTGTCCTAAATTACTTGCTCGTGTTTTAGGTTGGTTGCCTTTGCATTTCGAAGGTATTTTGCGTTGATTAAGAAATTAACAAAAGTCGAAGAAAGATAAAGGCTTCTTTTTCGTAGAAAAAGAACAGTAGATAGACGGTAAAGAACAGTAGAAAGACGGTAAATACCTTAAGGGCGTGGGTACGAGTCACAAAAAGAAATCACTTTAGTCACCTGTAATTTTCTAAATCTTATATTGTCGCAGAATAGCATC
Organism: Didymodactylos carnosus; assembly: GCA_905250885.1. Lineage (NCBI taxonomy): Eukaryota > Metazoa > Rotifera > Eurotatoria > Philodinida > Philodinidae > Didymodactylos > Didymodactylos carnosus. Next base: position 7,947 of record CAJNOQ010001665.1, on the reverse strand, counting down.
TTAGAAACTCGAGATACGTCGTTTTGTTGGGAATTTCTTGCTCTATGTTCATGACGAGTTTTCGAAACTATTTGAAAAGAAAATTTTCTAGAAATCTCACTAGAAAACCGGATTTCTTTAAAAGTATAATGGATCTATGGGAATGTTTGGCCTTTTTGATTCGGCTCGTTAAGCACATATGTATACCAAAGGTGAACTTTGATATGCAGACTTTTATTCATCGCTAGAGGAATGAGTTCTCTACAAGAACCAAATTATTTTAGGCCCGATTAATACCGGTATGCAGATAGGCCTAAGAAGCCTACCAAGAATACTGACTCAAATTTTTCTCGGTGCGTCCGTGAGATAGTGACTAGTGAATCGGTTGGATGCAGCGATGTTTCCTCTGCCGGAATCTATTCTCAGAGTCAGATAATATTTCACTAAGCGGTAGAATAGTATCCATTATCGACTTTTTGGTCTAACGGAGCAGATATCGGGCGATTTTCTCCACCACGACGAGTTTTGGATAAAAAGTATGTTCAGATTTAGGATGAGCATTGAATTAGGCGTCGAATGATGTATTATATGTATATGAGTAAAAGTCTTTTACTAAAAGACTCTCATTTTTTTATGGATGCAGCCCAGCCCCTATACCTGCACTTCCAGATACCAAAAAAAGTAACTTCGTTCAAAGATTAAGTGTCATACATTCGTCGACGCCAAATTTGGCGCTGATTCAAGATATGATAATAATTTTTGTCGAAAGTTAAGCTTATCATGCTCAAGAAAATCGGAAAATACTTGCCCAGTTGTGAACAAAAATCAATACTTGATGCTGCTAAAAAAATGTCGTAGATATCGTTTTGAAAACGTCGAAAAGGACGTGTTCAAATTTTCGTGTTCTCCTGAAATCTCAAAATGTTACTCCATAACTCATTCATCTTTTATTTTGCGATCTCATAGAGTATATACACGGGGTTGCAAAATAGGGGCGTTTGAGTGGGGTGGTTGAAGGAAGTATGTGTGTTTAACTGTGGGAGGCAACGTGGTCGATACATCTAAATAATCCAATATCTTACCCGATTTTGTATATTAGATTTACTACATGTCTAAGTAAGAAATCTTGTGAAGTATCTAGATATTTTGTTGTGGCATTGGGCAATCCTGCTATGAAATATCTGGGCACAGGTGTCAGTTTTATTGGGACAACTAGATATATTGGGCATGGTATTGTTAGGAAGCGTAGCAAATCTCATTCAGGAACTTTAGAAGTTCTCATTTTCTGACGTAATGTCCTTGTTCGCTGATGTGAATATGTTTCGACACTGTTCCCTTATTGCATGTACTCTTTATTACGTCGTTTTTATTGTTACATCATTTTCTGCTCTTTTTTGTATATAAGGTGCTTCTTTTCTTAGAACAACGTGGAAGAGATAAAAGATCTCACTTCTGTGTCGGCTTAAACTTGTGCTACTTTATTTATTTTTAATAATCTCTGATCTCCTCTAAGCTCTCAAAACAAATCATCCGTGACCTGGCAATCAGCGAATCTTTTTCTTTTTACAACGAGCAGGAAATGTTTAAAATACAGACGGAAGCTTCTTTTTGATTCCTTTTCGCAATAATAAATTTCTAAGCCAATCGATCCGAAGGTTATATCTTAATGAAATTATTAAATTTTTATAAAAAGAGACTGAATAAAGTGTGAACGCATGTTATACGCTTCTCATTTTAAGAGTACTAAGTTTCAGTTAAGTCAGTGAGAAGATCCTTTTTTCGAAAAACCCATTTGTAATTGCGCAAAGATATGGTCATGGTTATTGCACCACAATATTCAAGATGATTGCGTATATAAATGGATCGGTTTTCTTTGTTAAAACGGACTCTTTTCTTTGTAAATAAACAGTGGACATACACATCAGAAACAGGGGACGCTAACAAGTGATGCACCGGCCGGGAATCCAATTCACAATACTACAACTCACTTGTATTAGTTCATGTTATATCTGAACAAGCCTTTGGTAATAAAACATATAAAAATATTTCATTGTTGACACTGACGCAAGCGAGGATACAAGTTACGTTTAACACTACGTAACAGTATTACCCAATACTACAATAAAATACCTAGATGTTTTCATACACGATTTTTTGCTTGGGTACACACGTGCTACCTACTAGTTGCACGTGCTGGTGGTTTGCACCCAAGCATGAAATTTCATAAGAAATAGCTGCACTTGCTGAAGAAGCGCCCGCTTCTCCATTGACTGCAACTAGCTAAAAGAGTAAAATTTAGCGGGTGCAGCTAGCTGCAGCGGGACAAACCCGCTAACCCGCTTCAATACTAGCTGCAGCGGGTAGGAAATTTTACCACTATAAAACAGTGTACAACTAGCTGCAGCTAGAGATTTATTGGGCGTTACAGCTAGTCAAACTGTTTTGTATAATGTTTTTAATACCCGCTGCCCAACTAGCTGCAGCGCTCAATGTAGCGGCCGCTGCAACTAGTTTTCGTTAAAACTAGCTGCAACGGCCGCTAAATCGGGCGCTGCAACTAGTCAAACTGTTTTGTATAATGNGCGCTCAATGTAGCGGCCGCTGCAACTAGTTTTCGTTAAAACTAGCTGCAACGGCCGCTAAATCGGGCGCTGCAACTAGTCAAACTGTTTTGTATAATGGTTTAATACCCGCTGCCCAACTAGCTGCAGCGCTCAATGTAGCGGCCGCTGCAACTAGTTTTCGTTAAAACTAGCTGCAACGGCCGCTAAATCGGGCGCTGCAACTAGTCAAACTGTTTTGTATAATGTGTTTAATACCCGCTGCCCAACTAGCTGCAGCGCTCAATTTAGCGGCCGCTGCAACTAGTCAAACTAGTTTCTGTAACGTAATCATTAGCCGCTGCAGCGTACCAAGAATCGTTAGCTGCAGCTAGTAATACTGTGGATAGTAGCTATTACATTTTATCATCCGATGCAACGCCCGATGTAGTGGGCGGTTTTACGTACCGCTAGAGCTAGTTATACCGCTAGAGTTAGTCATCTATTCTTTTAAAAATTGTGCATTATTTGATGCGCAGATTCCAAATATGCGATTGATTTTACCCATGGGGATTTTTCAAAAAAACCCGCGGTCATCCGTAACGCCCAGTTTCTCGCGGTTTTAAACATAACCGCGGTCCTTTCATACTGAACCGCGGTTAAAAATTCGGTGGATCATGGTTCAGTATAAAAGTACCGCGGTTATGCTTAAAACCGCGAGAAACTATGCGTTACAGGTGACCGCGTTGTTTTTAAAAAACTCATGGGTAATTTAAAAAGACATATTTTTAGCAGAAGAAAATAGATTTCACACTTAAGATCGGAGTTTGAGGAAAACCTATATGGAGGTCTACAAACTATGATGCTACCCGGCACTAATTTATAGTTCTGGTTTGCGTAGAGGGATATTTGTGTGAAGTTCGAACAGTTCGAAGTTTTGCTAAATTTTGCACACTCACTAGACCGAAGACGCGTTTGTCGAGCCTTATTTAAATTCGAAGGCAGTGCACTTTCAAGTTTTGAGTAAATGTTCTGATCATTACTCAGTGTGACCCTCAAAGTCAGAACTGGCCTGGCTACAAAAATATCAAGAAAAGTTGAAGCTTTCTCGCAAAGTAAGAGAAGTACTTCTGATGAGAAAATCAAGTTTTCGAAAAAACTTCCTAAAATTTTATATAAAAAGAAAACGCTAAAAAAGCCTGCCCATTTTTCGTAAAAGGATTGTTTCCTATTCGTCGCTATATTGGCAACTTTAGATAAAATTTAAGTGAAATATTCTGTGGGTTTTATAATGATCGTAGTCGACGCGGACTATGAAAAATACTCAGCTGAGGCAGAATGTAAAAATCTTTGTTCTCGGAGCCCACTAATTTCACAGTTGAAACTAGTAGTTTCAAACTGCATGGAATTCTGACATAAATTTCTATCTTTCTGGACAGCATATGGTTTTTAGAGAAAAGAGCATATTCAGCCTTCAACAGCAAAACAGTTTTACGAGAAGGCAGCGTCTCTATTAAGAATACATCCGTGTATATAAAGCCGGCTACTTTTCAAATTTCTCTCTATTCTCGTTTAAAGAGCAAAGTGCGCCAAGTACACTCCGAAATTCAGATCTACACTATGCTTTACAGGGCAAACATCTGACACTTGAAACCTGGGATTAAGTCTCTTTTTTATTATAAAACAGATCCAGATATGTATCCATATCTTGGAATGTTACAGCAGTTTTTAGAATCTGTACACTTTGCACACTTTTTGGCAGAAACCAGAAGGGTATTTCATAAAAATTCTCAAGTGCTCGACTTAACTAAGTCTAGACTTAGTTAAGTCGAGCACTTAAACACTTTTATGAAACACCCTCCAGACTGTGTATAGAAAAGCAGAGTACACGCCTACATTATATTAAAAAAATCTCATAAACAGCATTGCAAGAAGGTAAATAATTAATTAAAGCGATTTGGCTCCAAACTCACGTTTATAATTCGCGCTCAAGTCTATTTCTGTCGTATTTGGCGGGAGAATTGTCAGTAGGGCTTCTTTTCAATAATCATGCAAGAAGTTCCCTTGACTTTAGTCTAGGGTCTTACAAAATGGTTGTCTGTGTGTCTGTGTGTGCGCAAAATATGGAAAAATGGTGTTAGATATTCTATGGATAAGCGAATGACAAGAGAGAGAAGTAGAAAATTATTTTTTACACAAGGGAGAAAATATTCAAAGAGGTGACTTGAAAAATGCTTACTGATGCAGAGAGAAATAAAAACTAAGCAAACGTTTCTATGGTTGGGAGATAGACGTCGCCAGAAATCAGTCGATTTTGATAACAAAAAAAGTCATCTACGGATAATAAAACTTACAGAATACGGATAGTCTATCATGGCGAATTGATGAGAAATACTTGCAGCCTACCTTCGGATCTTGAGTGGGTGTCCAGAAAACCATTTAGTTTTATATTACATTGTGCCCTTTTTCTGTGAAATCACATAAATTCATAATATAACATTTCTCAGTTATGCTGGGTTAAGATACGCTAGGACTAAATGCTAGGAGTGAGGTTAGTGCTAGCTTATCGTCTTTTTTGATCGGTTCGTCCTATTTGAGTAAGAAAGTAAGGGCAGTCTTTTTTATTTATTCTGCTCTCTTATAAGAATTTATATTGTTTTTTTGACTTTTATCTCATATAACCGATAGGTAAAATTTTTAAATAGAACTAGGGTGGATGAAAACTACATTTTCGGATAGAAGATAGTCGATTGCATATGTATCCACCAAAATTGGCTCGCGGTACTGTCAGTCGGGAAGCAAAAAAGCATTTGAAAAGCTTTTAAGAGAAATAAATAAAACGAAGCAAAAATATATAGCGACTCGAGCAGGAATTGAACCCACGGCGTACGAATTCTGTTTCTGTCTGCTCTGTCCACTGAGCTATCGAGTCTGTACTTTTCTATCTTCCTTTTTCTCACCATATTTGAGATGATGAGGAAAAAATTAACTTTCTGAAGGATCTAGAAACATATGCGAAAAATTACCTAAACTAGAAAGAATTTTGAATATATTCGAATTTTGCATTCTCATGACGGAACCTGAGAGAAAAATTTAATTGTTTTGAATACGTCTCTTTGTTTCTAAAAGAAAATGTACAAGTGGATGGACGGGATACCCGGGACGTCAAAAACAGTGTAGTTAATTCAAGGGAGGAAGAGTAGATTTTGTGACTTTTGTAATCTGGGCTCCGTTCTATAGGTAATCAATATTTTTCAAATTTTGTTGTACTCCTGGAGACTGCTTGGTATTCTTCCTGACTTCGCTGAGTCCGATGAATTTTCCGGACTGTTGTCGAATTATCCCGCGTTTTTTCCGCTTAGCCCCAGTTTCAGTCATGTTTACAGATTTTCGAGATTTCATCGGATTTTAATCCCTTTTTCCGATTTTTTTTTGTACTGCCAGGGATTCCTCCAGTTTCTGGAACTTTGGGAAGTTTGTATAGGCGTCTGTAGGTCCGAGAGCCCACAGCTGCTTGGAATTCTGCTGTTTTGCCCCTTGAGTTAATTGCCCATTAAGCGTTAGTTAAGGGGGGTCCTCCTCCCGTTTTTTTCGACTAGCTTATAGAGCACACTTGAAAACATAGCCTTTTTTTGGTTTCGGGATCCGTAGTTTTGAGAAATTTTTTTTTAAAGTTCTGCATAGGGTTTTTGCCCAGTTTTTGAAACTTTCATAAATATTTCATTTTTCGAGATAGAACCTTACATGTTTCGTCATTGAAGAGAGCACATTGAGATCTATATAAAAAACAATTTTCGCCGTTATCGGATGAAGTCTGACCGAGAAACTTCACTTTGACTTGCCCATATCATTTCTAGTGCAAAAAGTATTTTTAAGAAACCCTTGAACAGTGTTTCGCTTTAGGAGAGCGTTATGGAACAAAAATTGTTCAGCATCAAATTCTCCGTGAAACAACTAAAGGAATTTTTGAAATGTCTTAAACTCGATTTTCAAAGCTCAAAATACTGGTTTTTAAAGTTTAAATTTTTAATTAAGCGAAACTCTGTGCAAGGTCATGGACCATTTTGCGCTCGAAGATTTTCTGAAAAGTATCTTCTGGTTCAGAAGAAAAGAGAAAGTAGCGTAAATGTTTGAGCGCCTTTTCTCCTCATTGCATCGTCTGAGTATTTTCAGTTTTAAATATTCACCTTAAGAAATTTAGCGTCAGAAGAGTATTATTCCATAGAAAACAACATGATAAACAACTTCTACACTCACATTTCCGCTCCAAAATGCTTCTTCGGAGAAAAACTACGGGCAAGATCTCGAAAAAGCACACTTTTTGGGCCCCGAAAAGCCATTCTGAAGATCAAATCCGAATTTCTCCGCCAAACATTGTCGCGGAACGACGGCAATCTTTTTACATATACATCTCGAGGCACTCTATCGAATGGTTACAAAACCGAGGTTTCAAACTGAAAAGTAAAAATTTTATTTATATTTTAAAAAATGGGCAAAAAAGGCCAAAAAATTTAAAAACTTTTTTCTCGAAAACAACAAGTCCGGAAACCTCCAAAATTTTCTCATATTTATTGTGAAGTGGCCTCTAGAATCTAGCAAGTTTGAACCAAGTCGGAATGGGAGGACGCCCCCGTTAATAGCTAAAGAAATAGGCATTTTTAGACAAGTGATTTCCAAAATTTTTAACATTTTGAAGTGCCGAACGGTGCCGGCGATTCTCTACTCTAAACATAACATAAAAAGAAAGGGCAACATTTCTCCATCTATGGATGTTTCTTTCTCGAATTAGACTTCTACTGCGGTGTCTGAATAAACAAGCTTTCGGTGCAAATATCGAGTACAGCAGAAGTGTACCGAATTGGCTACTTGTTTTTCATATAGTTAGAAGTATTTTCGACTACACACTGTAATGAAGCGTATACAAATATCGTGTATACGGCGTGTAGGGATCCGATAAAATGCTAAAAAGCAATGTACTAAAGAAATAAGAAGAACAAGACATTTCGTTAAATTTTTTTTAAATAGTTGACAATTAACGCTTAAGTTTAATTCTAATGAAGAATAGTACAGAAAAATTAAAAACAAAAAATATCACAAACGTAATTGGACGGCTTATTTATAAATATGCTACACAAGTTACTGCGGATCAATGTCAGGGGCTATTTCCTTATGTATAGCGGTGGAGGAATTTTCGAAGCACAGAAGGAGCGGAGCCGGTCGATTAGACTTGATCGTTGCCGATTGTTAATTTTCACTACTACGTCGACTTTCGCGAATTTTGGACAAAAATAAATATCGCCAAAAAGAAAGAACAGAGAAAGTTAAAAAATGGAAGATTTCAGTTCATATCTCTTCCTGGTTTCCTTCTCTAATGCGTCGAGTCGATTTAATTCTCGCAGCTGCTCTTCGTTCGGTTTGATCCGTATGT
>CAJNOQ010001664.1:0-29543 GCA_905250885.1 Didymodactylos carnosus | reverse complement strand
GCCTTTTTTTGTCGTTAATCTATGTTGAATGTATCGCGACTCGATCAGCTTAGATATCGAGATGTCTTTAATTTGCAAATAAACAAACAAACAGAATATTCACTTAAACAAATTATATGTAAATGATCCAGTTCTGGAAGAATTTGTTCAACTAAGAACTAAGATGCTTTCCAGCTTTCTCTTCGGGCCATAGTAGGCAAGTCTTTCAAATAAATTGCTCGCCGGAAGAGCTAAATGAAAAGCTAATCATTTGAGCAGAGTTCACGTATCGTTATATGTGAAATGTACTATTTAAATTTGACATTTTAAGCTCGGTATTTTCCTTTCGTTCTTTCTATTTCTTGCGCTTTACCATATTCTATTTTTGTAACACCATAGTTACTTCAAACATGCTGCGTTATTTTTTCTTCCATCTCAGTTGCGACGATTTTATCATCTTACTTATGGTAGTTGTAAACGATATAAGAACGTTTCCGTTTTAATGAAAGAAATGAAAAAGAATAAATTTTCTATTCAGCGTGAATTTAGTTTTCTATCTTTTGCTCTCTCACTGTGAATTTAATGCATAATCCGCCAATTTGATCAATTAATATCGCATTAAGTCGAAAGTAGTTACTTGCGTTTTTACTTATACTTGGTTTTCGCGGTAAAATCCATTTTTCTCCCTCAGAAGCCCTTTCATTAAAAACGAATGATATATTTAGAATCAGCGCACCGAACTGCATCGAATGATATGTTAGCTTCATGTTTTTATGCGCAACAAATCGTTCGATTTAATAAAATGACAGATTTGCAGCATTCTCGTAGCAGTTTTGGCTAGGCACCAGGATTTTTTATATAGAAGCAGTTTGAAAGCCTACGAAAACTATTTTCATAGGTTTTCGGATGCGCAGAGTTCAAAAACACTTTTAGTTGGGCTTTTCCTAGATCGGATATGTGGAAAACCCTGATAAAAACATCTTTGAACTCGTAAATCACAACACTGGAAAGAGCGCATACGAAAACCTATAAAAATAGTGCTTTGAGGCTTTCGTATCACTTTTATAGCACATGTTCACGTCTCTGGTCAAAACTGCCTACTGTACAATATCCCGTAGAAGATCATTATCCTTCTGGAAAAAAGTCAACTTTCCAATCTTCTCACAGGGCATTTGGCTCTCTAGTTTTCCTTTGTCTCACAAACTAGAGAGTTAATTACTTTCTTTTCTATGAAGCTCATTACCTTCTTTGTTTTCTTTCCGTAACAAACATTTTCAGCAGGAAAAAATGCACGCAAGATCACCTCTAATAAAAAAGAAATGTTATCATTAAAAATTGTATGGTTTGGAAAAATATTGTTTTCCTTCAAGAAGAAAAATTGAATAACTGGTGAATTTATAAAGATATAGCGCTCAAATTTTCTGTAATATTAATAGACTATTAGCACAAGCAAGTACAGAAGAAAATTGTAACTCTTATTTCTTTGTTTTGGTTGAGTTACAGGATTTTTACTTTTGCTGCACATAGTGCTCCTTTAGCACAAAAGCAATTCATAACTTTTGAAAGAAGTAATATGGGCCCAAATCCTTTTAGGATTATTGTCAGCTCACTTTCTTTGATCAACCGGTATACTATTGTTGAAAGCGGAGTTGGGCATCAGAAGACCATTCCTTGTTAGTGTTGTTGAATATATATAGAACAGTATCCTTTAAAACAACGTCGCAAAGGAAAGTTTTCTTCTAGAAATTCTTCGAAGTATTAGAGTCATGAAAAGCGTCAATATCACCGTCCAAATTCTCCTTTTCTAATGAAGAGAACGCAGGTTTTGGAAAGTATATCGGGTGCAGCTGAATATGTGTATCTTTTTCTTACAATATCCTGAATTCGAATACAAAATTCGGCTATAACTTGATGAAAATAATTCGAGATATTAATGAGAATCTTTAGTTTGCTAAAATCTCTATATGTTCAAGGTTATCTGTAATGGCATTGTGAGGTAGCCATTCCGTTGTAGTTGTGTAATAGTAATATTCTAGTTCAATTTACCGTTCTGTTCTCAGTACATTTATACATTTATTTGTAAAAAGATTGCAGCTAAAAATATATTACATACGCAAGTTACCTGCAGATCGAGCAAATAAACATACATCAAAACAGTGAGTTGCTGAGAAAAAAGCTTTAAACAACTTTAGATGGATCAGAGGAAATTTCGAATCCTTGTATATAAACAACTCAGAGTCAATGCGTTCATTTCAGTTAAAAAAACATTTTTCTGCTGCTTTTATCAGCTCTTATCTTGAGTTGTGGTGACAATTGTTCACGTTTTTTCACATTATGGTCGTCGTCCACCTGGTCCCCCACGATTTCCACCTGGTCCCCCACGATTTCCACCTGGTCCTCCACGATTTCCACCTGGTCCTCCACGATTTCCACCTGGTCTACCCCAAGGATTACCATCATTTCCGTCTTCGTCTTCGCTGCTGTCATTCGTATTGCTTGAGAACCAATCAGCACAGTTGTCTTGGACAATCTGTCTAAGTCCTTGTTTTAATTGTTGAATAAGCTTCCCTTGAGCAACCCATGCGTCACGTGTGAGATTTTGTGCTGCGATCGCTTGCCGATCTTGATCAACTAGTGGTTTCAAATTCTGAAAAAAGGCTGTTGTATTGTCCAAGAAGGCTTGTTCATTGGCTGAATCGCGAAGATATGCTAATGTGTTTGACCATGATGAAAAAACGGATGCATAGGAGCCGTTGTTTTGTGCGTCAGTCAGATATTGCTGTACTGCATTGTATAACGTATTACCTGTTGTTGTACTGTTTTCAAGGCACGATTCGAGATTTTCCAACATTTTTCTCCATCTGCCTCCATCACGTGGTCCCGAACCACCACCATGTTGCCATCCATTATCATTTCCTTGTGGTCGAGCTGACGCGTAGCAAGCAATTGCTACTATCAACTAAAATCATAGAAAAATAGAGTGCCTATTCTTGATGAACCGAAAAAAATATATAAAATTAATTAATTTCAGAGTTAACTTACCAGAGTCGATGCTAAATATGATTTCATCGTTATTTAAAATATTTTTTGAGTGCGAGTAAATCAAGTATAATTGTAGAAAATGCTTTCGTTCATGTACTCTTATATACGTTTCTGATAAGCCAATAATTTAAATAGAAAATCGAGAAAGTTCTTTGTCCATTTTCTATTCTTTTTCTCTCCGTGGTTTCATGACATACAACCTCCTTTCTTTTTGTGTGTGTTGATTTACTCGGTACCACCTTGTTTTTTTTATGCACTGTGTAATTTTTTCTTTCTTTTATTATGATAATATAGCAATGATAATTATTTACATTTTTAACAGAAAAGAAACTAAAGAAAAAATCAGTTTCAACATCAGTAATAGTGTATTATAGTGTATACTAGTGTCAACGAACTGTGAATTAATCAAATTTAAATGAAGAAAAAGATTGTACTTTCTCTGTTCATGACACTATCGATGATTAATCGGTATGTTTTTCATTTTTTGGACTTGAGAAGAAGAAAAGAAGAAAAAAACTGTGAATAAGTTTATTTATGTTAGCGATGTTTTCTGTATGAAGATAAACTACGGTTTAATTTAACTTTGTTTCTTTTATGAAACGAGAAGTATCGATTAGAAATTGATCTTTAACTTAACAAAATGTGTCTAACCAATCATAGTTGGGGTCAAGTGATTATATGCAACACAACGTTCACTCCTTAACGAATTGAGAAGACACATGTCAGCAAATCTACGTTTTTATCTCTCGTGGTAAAAAGCCTAGTCTCCCGCTGAACAAGAGCATCCGCTGTTTTGGCAGTGTCGTCACTCTATGGCAATGAAAGTGTTCATTAGACCTTTGGACGACTAAAACGATTATTGAAGATTGTAACTAATACTATTATTATTCTGTTAGCTAACAATAAAAAAATGGTACGTTTTTCTACCTGCTAGCTCGTTTTATTTTATTTATGATGCTGATAAACTTTTTTAATTCCAAAGCCGAAACTATGCAGATAAAATCTTATTTATCTCCTCGCTTTTTCATGTCTCATTCCTTTGACTGCTGTTTTCCATTTGTCAGTTGTGAATACATGTATCAGAAGAGAATTAATAAAACCTTAAAATTAATCTAAAAGCTGTTTAAGTTTAACAAGTTGCACTTTTCTGTCAGTTGATTCCTGAGAAACAAAAACATTTTTAATGAAGAAAACGGAAGAATCAGATCCTTTAATTATTTTCATGTGTCATCCGTGTTGAACATCACATTGCCGGCACTCTAAGAATAAAGGAAAGCCAATGTTTAGCACAGTTTGAATCTCGTACTAATAAGCCGATCAAAGTATACTGGTTTTTACAAAGTACTGTTTTTAGAATGCACTATGCTTGAACTCGTGTAGAATTATGATCAGAATAACATGAGCCAATCGACCAACAATTAAGTGTTTGTACTTTTAGCACTTTTTTGCTTTCTGGCAATCCTTTTTCTGGAAAGAAAAAGAATGTAGAAAAAAGTACGTACTCATTAAGAAATGAATCTTGTGACAAGGCATATAAAAGTATTATTATGTGTTGCTCACATAATGTCAAAAGCAAGAACAGCAGGAGAAAAGAAGAAAAACAAATAATTCTTTACAAAATACAACATGAAACTAATAGGGCCGAATAAATCATAACGTTTCATTCACCATCTAGCAATTCTTTTACTGTTGAGTCATCCATTTTCGAGTGAATTTTATAGCATTGATCAAAAGTCGAAAGTGCAAACATGATATCTTACTCAACAAAACCGACAGAAAGTTCATCTCTACGGTACTGTTGAAATTTTATTCAAAGGTGGTAACGGTTGTTAAAAGTTAGCTCTTTATTCTTGTCTAACGACTGCTTAAGCACATAAGAAATAAAAAGCGTTCAGTCCATGGATAGAAATGGTGTGTAGCATTAGAAGGTTTTGTAGTCAGAACTTGCGTTTTACCACATTGACGTTCTCTGATCAAATCATTTTTCTGTATGTGCAGCGTTTAGATGTTTGGTAATCTTGGTTTAGTTAAGATTTAAGTTAAAACCGCAGTTTACTGAAAAAGCGGAATGACGCGTCATTTTAGCATAAATGTCAGCTTTTCTCAAAGAACGGAAAAGAATTAAAAACTGAAAATATTGGCAATGTCATTTGACATGTTTGGTGTGATGAAACGTATGTCTTTTGTTTATTTTTAGAGTCTTTTTTTCTTAAAGTTTTATGTTAGAAAAACTGCTTATTACTTAGTATTAAATCTGCAGATATTTTCTGGGACACTTTTCTGTTAACTTGTAGCTAATTATCTCTTCTATGCAATGCCGAACACCGCAAGCTTCGAAGTACATTGTTCGAAAGTTATTAAAGATAACGCCACCGTTGTTCTTCTTTTTTATGGACGGACAGTGGGTGTGTTTGATTAGGTGGATGTTGATAATACGACAGAAAATGTTAAAGATAAATAAACAGCTAAAAATTTTAATATTTTTATATTTTTGCACAAAATGAGTTTTGTATGCAAACAGACAAAAATACGCTACAAATGCCTCACAACGATTCTCATCCACAGAAACAACTTTACTGGCAAACCCTTCGTCTCTTTTGTGTTAGTGTTGTCTGTGGTTATCCAGATTTAAATAATTCAATAGCATAATCACCATAATAAATAAACAAAAATAAAACATCCCGCTTCATGTGTAACGTCTGCACGAAACGATATTCCAACAATACCATGCCATGTTGGACTACATGTTAAATTAAACTGACTTTTTATTTAGACGGCAATATTTGCTTCTATTTTCTATTTGGAAAATGCTTGTTTGTGGTATAAATACCATCTTGTGTCATCGCTTGATCCATATCATTACTTCTTATATCAACCATAATCATTCTTTAAAACTGTGTGTAAACGAGACAAAGAGAGCAATTAAAATAGTTTATCTCGAAAAACAATTATTTAATGTCTTACAGAAGCAGCAGAAAACGTTACTGATATCTTTATTTTGATCAGTGGAACTAGTGTAAAGAGCTAACAATTGTACAGTCATCGTCTAATTGACTAAAATGTATACACTGTGTTATGTTCACATCCTGTAGCAATCATTGTGCCTTATGTACTCAACGAATTATGTTGTGAACTTTTACTCGAAACAGAATCCTCTGCTAAAAAGAAGCATTGATATTATGAACTGGCCATTCGAATCGGATGATGCTTAGTCAGACGTGTCCGATGCGATTGAAATTAAGCTTCAAATAGTGAACTAATATTTACCTTTCAAACCAAATGCATAAATTTTGTCAATTTAATTGTTTCTCTCGAAATGTGACAACTTTCAGTTGTTTTATACACAATTCCATTAGTGCTCGGTTTTTTCCCTAATTATTTCCTTGAAGGTTCTGTACTCGAACAAACAAGCAAAAATTATACAGAATATCATGGTCGTACTTTAGAAAAAATCAAACACATCTAACCTCATTAATCAATCGGTCCGAATTTTGTTTATAAAATAAAAATGTGTTACGAACGTTCGCCCCACCATCTCATCTCGCTTTTTGAAATCGTAAAAGGCAAATATCTATATGCATGATGATAAATAGCTAGACGGAGGATCTTGATGAAAAAAAGTGCAATCTGCAGAAATAAAAATGTCAGAAGTGCTGAAAACGCCCGTTATTATATGTGACACTAAGAAATAAACTTTCCCTCCCGTTTTCAATGGTGTATATGGCGCTGGGTAGATGTCAGGTCCTAGTAAAAACTCTAAAAGGTTTTGGGTTCTTGATGCTTCTTTTAAAAAGTATAAATTTTTTTGTTGACGTGCCCCAGAGGATCTAGTAACAGTAAAAATTTCATAACTCAGTCAAACCATTGCAATAAGGATTGAAATGTTTTCCTGTAGCTGCGCTCGGAGTCTGTTAGTATTCTAGCCCTTCGACTAAGAAAAATTATGACATTTTTTCTTCGTTACAGATAGTCATGTGTTCGAAACAGGGTTGTCAGAAGTGGTGAGTCATGGGGGACGGAAGAAAGAATCACCATGACAATTTCTGTGTTCCGTCCCCCATGACTCACCACTTCTGGCAACCCTGGTTCCAAAGAACACAGTGTTCATACACATAATAATTGCGCGCTTTTATTACTCGATATTGATGATGAACATACATCTTGGAAGGATAGTTGGCTGGTTGCCTTAATGACCATCATCAAGGAAATTGTTAACGATTGTCCACTACGTATGGAATAACTTTTGAAAGAAGAAACAAGAACTCGAAACCTTTGACAGTTTTTCTAGGCCCCTACAGTCTTGAAAAAAACGTATATTACGAAACCAAACTAGAGTATTTGCATTTGCGACCATACGAAACGCTTTTCCGTTTTAAATTCAGAGTGAAAGAACCTCTCTCGTTTATTAAAACACTGCTTCAACAGTAAATGAAAAGACGGCTAAGGGTTTCTCATTCGAAACCGAATTGCGTTTTGTATAATCGCAAATGCAAGTATCCGCTGAAATACTATTTTTTGGTATTTAAACTATGCGTCAGGGTTTGATGCAATTCATACAATCGATTTATTTTTCCTGTTTTCATTTGAAAATCTCTTGCTCTAAATGATCAAATCTAATCTATCTAAACAGAGGCACAAATGAAGAGAAAAGAGTATTACTGGCTTCTTGAAATAAAGAGGATCTAAAAACGCTTTTCTCTCTTAAGGAAAAAGCTTCTACATAGTGATACAAAGATCATTTTTGTTAGTGAGCTTACTGATGCCACAGAACAGAAGGTGCATGCCTAGTGAATATATCGCCGCATTTTCCTTGCCGTTCTTGACTGGAAGGTTGTGGAAACTTCGAAACTTCACAAAACTGACTGCGGCGGCTGTCAATTTTAACATTGGAACTTTTGCACTGCTTACAAAATGTCGGATCTTTGCGTATTTTCTTTCCATTTCTTGTTTGGAAGGTTGTGGAAGCTTCTGAGACGTCTGATTTTGTTCAGGATTGAACGTACTATCGACTAGTGTGGTCGAAAATATTTTTATGTGTATTCTAAGTCGTCGGGGATTTCTGTAAAGCCAAGGTTGTAGATGCTTTCGACCTGTTCAGGAGTATTCATACGGGATTTTTTCGTCGATCTATATAAATCTCGACGTCGCCTTTCATTGGAGTCCAAATTCAAGATTTTTGGATAGGGATGGCAGTTCTGAGAAGTTTTACAGAAGGGACTGTTTCTGCTGGAGAATGCTAAAAAGTCCGACTCTCTGTTAGTAAGATATTTTGACTGTATCTTTTTTTCCTACACAGCTAGAGAGCTGCGGTTTTCACCACTGGATTTAGTGCCCCAAAGTGCATCTGGAAAATGTATATCTCACTTCCTGCACTACAAATTTTGTATAACGTAGTAAGTATCATATGCATTGACTCTCTGGCCTTTTCTAAAATATTGTTGTTTTCCAGACTAGTCTGGACAGGATGCCGGACATTTCGGACTAGTTCGAACGCCAGTCAATCGCTTTTTCTCTTTACCCGGGTAGTATTTTACCCTTTGGATTGAATTAATTCCAGGATCTAAAGATGTCACATTGAACAACAAGTCCTAGAAGATCCCTCAATGAACAGACAATTTCAACAGACAGATTTCAAGCGAAGGGCTCTTTGATTGACCACAATCACTTTACTTGTCGAATGAGATAAGTCTCGAATGGTGTGTAAACCACCGTGATGAGTTATGCTGTCCTTTTCTAGTGCTGAATACAGCTCCAACTAAGTGTATCTTTGCGTGGAAACGTCGTTCGGCCGGGTCAAAACTACCTGGTTTGGTGAATTATTCAACGTTGGGATAAGTCACTGACATATAAATTTTTTATCGCCTTCTTCCTATCGGACAAAAAAAGTAAAAAGATCTCCCAGAATCTATTTCATATGACTTTATGGCAGAGTAAGACGTTTTCCACAGTGCCTTAAGATGATAAAAGTAAAGTAACAACCAATCTGTACGTCACGTACTAATACATACACACTTTGCCAAACCAACTTCCCTCATCGTTTATAGACGCACATGCAAGGTAACCGAAAAACACCCATAAACGCATTGTAATTGCGCAAACATTTGACAATATCTACATAGAAGAAGAGGATGACACTATAAAAGATAAGAAATAAAAGCCATATGAACCATAGGAAAAGACTATAAATATGTTCGTAACATGGAGCATAAAGAATCTAGTCTACTCTTTATTTACGTAACGATTGTCGACATAAAACAATAACCATAAACAATGCAAAGCCAATGAATTTTCAACTGCTTTCATCGACATAGTAAAACAAATGGACAACGCAGATAAAGAAGGCTTCAAGCACCGCACCGGACTCTGGGAACGACATGGTTCACCTGAAGGTGATGAAACTACTTTTGGCTATGGTCATAAACTTCAGTTAGGAGAAACTTATTTTGCAAAGACTCCTCAAACAACAGCTCAGATTGAACAACCATTAAAAAAAGATCCTGTTGAACATGCTAAAAAAGCAAAAAAAATCTATGATAATCATATTTGTGCGATGTATGACGCCAATGAATTGGGTTTTATAAGCAAAGTAAGGGACTCTGAAAAAAAAATTCTTTTTAGCAAAAGAAAGGTCGTTAGCTTCTCTATAAACCTTGCTCGAGACACCTTTTAATAGCTCTTCTAAATTTGCAGGAATTTGCACTTTAATGAGGAGTAGTTAGAATTTAGGGTCTTTTTATGTCACAGCGTTACCGGTGTAAAAAGGTTTTGTGGAAGTTCGAGTTTTTAACCAAAAATCTTCGTTTCTATACTCAAACTAGAGTAAGAAGAGTCGCGTCGAATGGCGTAAAAACAAAGCTTTCTAGCTCTTATAGTTTTCGAGAAAACCCCAAACTACTGTGTCAAAAATGTCACAGCGTTATCTTTGGATCAGCCGCCAGCGGGACCAGTTTGTTTTTTGGGCAGTTATTAAAAGTACTCCGTAATATCATTAAAACTCGTTTTCCAAAGGGTATCCGGATCTCAGTATGGACGTTGACGCTAAAAATAAAGTTTCTTATGTTAACTTCTTTTTTATATTGTTTTACCTAGAAGTCCTTAATACATAACCGATTGGCCGCTGATATTAACCAGGTTTGTAACTGTAGTTTTATTCTGACTTTTAAGATTTTATTGTTTTTAGTATGCAAATGAACGTATGAAACATATGCACGGTACGGCATTGACGAGCTGAGTCCAAATTGTTAGAGTCAAGTGCTATTTCAATTAGAGCACGAACGAAAGATCAGCCAAACACTGAAAAACAAGAAAAAAAATAGTCAGAAGAAATGCAGGAACGCGAAACAAACTGTATTTTGGTTGCAGAATCAGAATCAGAATCAGAATCATGTGCTTATCATATTTCATAGATAATAAAATAGCTAATAAAATTAACTATAATATTTACAGTTTCGATTGTTTTCATCTATTCATACCTTTCGTACATATCACGAACACATCATTCGGCTCTGTTTCAAAACGTTAGCCGTACATATCACTCATATTTCCAAATCATACTCGTCCTCTCTTCAGGTTGCATTGACTCCTGGTGTAAGTATTTTTTGTACGCTTATTGATAAATGGCTGTGGTAAAATAATTGTTCTGTTAACCGTATTTTCATTCATTGATATTTGTATTTTGTCGATACTGATCGCTGCGTTTCTCATTATTGTTGTAGTTATTAACAAACATACAACACACGGGTTGATTAAATTTGTTAAAACGAGCTGAAAAACAGTTAGCAGTCGATATAGCATTATATTGTAATCAAGGTGATATAAAAAAAGCTGACAAAAACTAAAACAAGAGTTTGATTATTTTTCAAGTCAATTGATGAATATTTAGAAAGTAGTCGTGATTAATATATGATCTGTTTTTCCGGTTTAGTTATTAATAAAGCACTGTTGATAAAAGTTACTTTTGCATTGTCATCAACGGTTCTTACAACTTTTGTTAGATTAATTTAAAAAACGTCTAGACTTTCGTAAAACGCCTTCCTATACTTCATAAAAATAGAGGGAGGGTTACAGCAGCGTTCAACTCCTAACAATTCAGAAATTTTGAGCAAAAGTGTAAAAATGCTAATCTCTGAAAAAGAAAAAATATGTATGAGATATCTTTCTCTATATATTCTTTCAAAATACCTGGCGCGTGCCATGAACTTTTCATCAGCTCATTTCATGACTATCTCGTCTGGTTATATAAAAGTATATAATGATTTTTGCAGTAGTTTTTAGTTTAAAACTAAAAGCTGCTGCAAAAATCATTATATAATTTAATTCTAAGTCCTTACTCTTCGATATAATTATGAGCCATTAAAGATAAGCTACGACCTATGACCATATAATGCTGATTAATCGATCATGTCAAATTTCTTCCAACATAGTGAGCTTCTTTAGAGCAAACAGTTTCGTTGGCGAAAACCGCAGGTCCTAAAATTGTTGCAGTGCTGAAACATTTAATTTGTGCAAAGACTCTGAAAACGCACAAATTCCGGCATCTAAGAAAACTGTCGATTTAAACTACATGCAACTTCGTAACGACACATTACTTAGATTTAAGAATTCTATCATAACTACTAGATAGTGTCTACTAACTAATTTACACAATCGCAAGCCCCAAACATGCTTCCGTTCTTTTACAGTAGATGATCTCATGAGAGCCCAAATCATCGATCCGGTCATTTGAAGAAAGATTTTCTCTCGGAAAATCGGCCGAATTTTCCACTCCCTACGATATTGTTGGAGTTCACCAAGTATACTATCATGAACCAGGGTGAGATTTTGGGGATCTTTTGAAATCCCCTGAAAAACCAAGTGAGGTTTCTAGAAAATCAGACCATGAAATTTTTCAATCGAATTTGGGTTTTTTACATCAGCCATTTTATAGAGCATATCAAATTACACATGCAAGTTATTTTGTATAACAATTCGATTAGTTTTAGCTAAGTTTTAAATTTTTCAAACACTACAGTATTACCATGTACGTACATATATATGCTTCAAGAACTTTGAATTATCTATCGATAAAAAGAAAGAAATAGATTTTTCTGTCAGTTTCTAGAAATCTAAACTAGATCTTCTGTAAAACTGATCCTTCAAATAATTTCGAAAAGCAGTTTGCTTGTAAAAATATAGCTGTAGATGTCCTGTTTTGACTTCTGAAAACCGCATGCTACTATTATTTGTTATTCTTTGAGTTATTCGAAAAACAACTGAGTGCCTGGTATTCTGGTACCGATAGTAGTCACTTTACATATAACTTCAGTTACAAATTATTATTCAACGTATAATTATGGTGTGGAGATAAAAATGGCCATTAAGACAAATAAAAACTAAATAAAAAATCCAAATGGTGGCTTTTTTTGTTAACTATGGTCAGCTTACCGATAAGTTAGACTTTTGATTCTAATGAATTTAAGCATATAAGATAATTCTATTTTAGATTCATTGTATACATAATACATCAAAATGGAAAATTTCAAAAAAAATCCACAGAGTTAATAAACACAAGAGTCTTTCCACTATTGTTCCGAATAATATTTAATAAAATGTGTCTTGTATTTTAGCTAATACAATGACGATGTCTAGTATTTGTCGTATAATATGATAATAATGATATGCATAAAATTATTTTAAGATTTCTTACTTGTTGAATGATTTACCTTCATTTTTGCCTCACATAACTAAAAGAAAAAGCAATGGACGCAAAAAAAAGATTATCTGTGAAGATGGTTAAAATTTTCTGGAAGTGACAACTTTAAGGAAAAACTGGTTACTTATAATGTTTTGAAGATAGCTTTTAAATACTCGAGATATCTACCATTGTTCGGTTGCTAGGGCGATGAGTGTTTTGATTGCTCTGAACTGAAATTAACGAAATTTCAAAATGAATTGAAAGATAGGTTTTCGACTACTAAATATTGCGAGCGTGTTTATATTCAGGAAAAAGTAAGAAAATCTATCACAATATAACTTTCAAATACAACTACGCTCTCTTATTTAACCACCATACCGTATTTTGGGTATGTGTTTATTTAAGATACTCTTCTTTATCTTTAGTTTGGGTTTATAGCACGGACTGTCACTGGGTCTCAGTTATTTGTCGATCAAGAGTGACCTGTGGACTTTGGAATCCAAAATATAATCATGGAAGCCTATGGTGGCAAAAAATATCAGAAGTTTGGCATTTCATTCCACTTTGTTCTAATGTTTAATTCATTTGAGTCAAGGTCTTTTAGTCAAGAGTCTGTGAATTAAAGATAAACGCTGCTTGTAGCCACTGGCGCATTTACTTATTATCGTTTTGATCCTTAAGCGACAAATACAAACGTGCCATTTGAACAATACTGATGTAAAAGAATTGAAAAAAAGTTTGTTCTTGATTTTTAAGTAGCAGTGTGCGTTTGATTTCTTTATTTTTTGTTAAACAAAAGAAAAGAAACAATCAACATTATTTCATTTCTACACTTTTTATTAGAGAAAAAAGACAAAAAAAAGAGTCTTTGTGAAAAAGTATGGGTTCCAATCCAAGTAAACCGAATTCAACCACTGAAACTGTTGTAAAAGCGGCTTTACCACCCGTTCGTCAAACTTTAACCTCGGCACGTCGGTCTTCTGTCCACAGTACAACCGGTGGTGGTGGAGGAACACGTCGCCCTTCGATTCAACGAGAAAAGTCAGCTGTGCAGCAGGTTGTACGTCGACCATCGACCGGCTTAATTACAGCAACAACTAATCGGCGAGCATCTGTTAATCCAACAACTCCTACCGTGAAAGAAGAACCAGCTACGACCCAGACCAAACAAACTAAATCGTCATTTTGCAACATTAGTTAAAACTTGTTGGCCACACAATAGTAGACGCGACATGTTTTTGACCATCGAACAAATGAGTTTCATATAATAAACCTTACGCAAGCGTTTTCATTATTTAGACAGTTTTCCCCCGAAAAACAAAAGTCGACTATCGGCTAACAAAAAATGATTTTTTATTGTGACTTATTAGACCGCCAAAAGACGTAATTTGCTCTAATTTAATAAAAACGCAGACGTTTTTAGAATTCTTATTCTGTTTTATACGGCATTAACGTTGTTGGCAGATATCATCTGAATATCTCTCTCTAAGTCGGTTCAGTAAGTGCAAAACCTTTTCTCAGGTTATGAGAAAACGTCCCGAAGTCGTCCAGTCAAAAAAGCTGAAAAATAATACATTATTTTCCTCCAGTACGTTTATCTTTCTGGATTAGTATCAAAAATACTACTAAAAAAACTTGTAAAATTCTTCACCTGACAATTAAGCGTTTTCTTTCTGAAGAGGAGTCGAACGACCGAGAAAGCCTATAAGATAGAATAGTCATTGATGGTTTTTCTTTAATATATACCTGGCTAAATAAAAGATTTTTTTGATACTTTTTTGGGTCACACAACAACACCAGAATCCATGGTTCTTAAATGCGTTTACTTGCTCTGTATTTTTTCATGCACAAATATAAAGAAAAAACGATCGTCTTTTGTCTTTTATCGCAGAATCTTTTTTTCTGCGTTATACTGCGTGTGATTTTTCAACACAATTTTCGCAAAGCATTTTTGAAGTTCAACAATCCAAAAACACAATGACTCATTGAATGAGGCATCGTAACTAGTGTATAATTTGAAGAAGCAGAATATGTGCAAACATATTTTTATATAAACGGTCCTTTTCCACTGAAATTTTACGAGAGTTTACGAGAGTTTTTCTAAGTGATATTTAGTGTTTTTCAAAATAAAAAACTGGGTTTTTATACAACATTTTTGGGATTTTTCAAATATCTCGAGAAGGAAAGCATATTGTCGAAAAGATAAAAGCAACCTGAGATAAGAATACCTCGCCTTGCGGCTACCGTTACGAGTGTCTCTTAATCGAATAAAATACATCTCATCAGGGAGACACATCAACTATCTATGAAAGAAGTAAACTTTTCAGGTACAACTTCCAAAAAGATACTTTTTCCACAACACGCCAAATTAAGACAGACCGTCTGAGAGGCACAGTTTCGCAGAATTTTAAGTCTTTTGTGCCTTGTATCAAAACTATTATCTGTCTCGAAGTATAAGGCAAGTAGTTTTTTGAATAACTCAAAGAGAATAAAAGGAAGAGACTTGCGGTTTTGAGCAATCGAAAGAGGACAATTTAGCCTATATGTTCATAAGCAGAGACGATTTTCGAAAACATTTGGAGTCTCTTTTCTAGAGGATCTTTCGAAAACCATTTCATAATGCGAACGTTTAACATAGCAATATATTAGCTTTTTTACATGGATCAATAGCGCAGAGTGTCCTCTCCAAAAATGGGAGCTAAGCGGCCTCTTAATCTTTCTTAGTTTAGGCACGTCATCAGATTTCCTCGAAGCTCCAGGAGCGATATTTCCTTAGGTGTGCTAATCTCAAAAACGCATGGAAACACAACTACGCCGCCTGGAGACAACGTTTGATTTTCGAAAAAAATCCAAAAATCTAGTAAAAATCTATATTAGATCAAACATCCCAATAACTCAGTCAAAATCGATGCAAACTAAGTCAGTATATCAAGACGTACTCTATTGTTATGTTTAATGAGATTCTGTGCTTAAGATCAGTAAAAAATCCTTTTCGAAACATTAGAGTATTCTCACGAGGAACCATTCCAAGGTATTCTCTCGCTTTTTGTCCGAAAGATAGCTGATTATAGGTAATCGACGATGCTGATTCCGAATATGATAGCCGTTTTGGCTCTTATTGATCTTTCAGAAATCCAAGGTTTTCTGAAAACTAAAATCTAAAATTTTTTCTGAAGAAGTTCCAGCAATGTCAGATTGCAGAGCATATTGAGTTGTATATATACATGACTTTTTAGTTTTGCCAGGTGGGTTTTAAGTGAACTGTGAGTTTATTAATGTCAACTGATGGTAGCGATTTACAAGAAACGGTTAATTTTTAAATGATTTTTACCGCCTCTAAAAGATATCTGGTACAATTAAAAATTGATGGAGATACGAAGCTTGACATCGTCTACAATTTGGTGCTGTCCCGAGAAAATAAAATTTGAACTCTCGGAGACCGAAGGGTCTGTCTTTCGCTTCGTTAGCTTCCGTTTTTGGAGAGGACACTCTGCGCTATTGATCCATGTAAAAAAGCTAATATATTGCTATGTTAAACGTTCGCATTATGAAATGGTTTTCGAAAGATTCCCTAGAAAAAAGACTCCAGACTTTTTCGAAAATCGTCTCTGCTTATGAACATATAGGCTAAATTGTCCTCTTTCGATTGCTCAAAACCGCAAGTCTCTTCCTTTTATTCTCTTTGAGTTATTCAAAAAACTACTTGCCTTATACTGTTCATCGTAACTTAGATATATAGCGTAGAGCAAGGTTAGAAATGCAGAGATGTGATAAACATCTTTAAGTACCCCCTACAAACTGGATCCATGTTCAAAAACTGTACTGTCACGCCCGTTCTCTTTAAGGGAATCTGCAGAATATTCTATCTTTCCAAGTGTTTAGATTTATATTCTTCTTTTTATACATCATATAACAAGCGTATACATTAGCAGGTGTTTCACAAACAAAGAAGGACTAACATTAGGCCACTAGAGTTGGATATATAAAAATTTTATTTTTAGAAAAATGCCATCCTTTGTTTATTTACATATCTTAACTTTAATAGTACGACGGATTATTTCTCATAGCCGAACATCAATCGGCTATAAACGAATGTTTTTATAATGTGACATTATAAAACATTCGTTTATTGTCGACGAAGGTGGGTGACACCAGTTAGCATAAGAAATGAGGAGAAGTAGCAACTGCGTAGAGCTAAGAGAAAACGGGAGAAAAACATTGATGTTATAATTGAAAGGAAAAAAATTTGTGTCACTTTAAACTGTTGTTGTGGACATCTTGAACAATTAAATATGACTGCTTTTTTCCCAGATATTTGTAACTGTACACAAAAACAGAATAAAGCAAATAAAGATAGAGAAGAATAAATTATCTTCCTAGATAACGATCATTCGTCATACGTAGGCAAAGAAAAATAATGGATATAGAGTACTAATGGAAAATACTTCTTCAAGTGCATTTCCAAAACTTTGTGATACACTATAATAGTAACAAGATGAATCAAAAGGTCTTAGGATGGAAATATTAAATTCTCATTTATATTGTACGAAAAACAATGCACAGACATGTTTCTGGAACCAATGGAACATTTTCGGATGTTTCAAATGCCCTATATTTGATCAATTGAGTTTGTCCAACTTATGAGTTATCTGCTACCACGGGAATATTCAGTGGTTCAAGCCATTCTTTCGAACCAACACGAGACAACTGAAGAAGTTTTGGCATATCAAATACATCAAAAAATAAAATTATTTTTTTCATCAGCAGAACTTTGTATATATTGCCTTTGTATTCATTTAGAACACCAATGCAATTTTTTTTCTCATTTTCATCATTGAAACAGTACAAAAACCATGTCATTCATTTTTATTGCTAATAGAATATTGTTAAACGACATCTACTACGATCCAACTTCTTGCCATGAACATAGAATGACTTAAAATGTGTTACTCCTGGCGGAGTCGTGAGAGAAAGTTACTATTTATGATTCGTTGTCGGCTAAATATGGTTTGTAAATCAACGACATTTCGCACATTACGTGAATCAGGGTCGACCATTCGTTCTATTCTTGTGACAACATCACTCCTGAGACATCAAATCATTATTTTTTGATTGTGTTCTGTATAAGATTGAAACAAGTCTACTTCTCTCTAATTTAAACAATAAACTGCCTAGTCTAAAAATCGATACTAAAACATTGTTATTACAACGCCAATTGATATCATATCAATTAGCGTTGTAATAACAATGTTTTAGTATGACCTCTTTTACAATTATTGCTATCTCATCAGGCTGATGAGATAGCAATAATTGTAAAAGAGGTCAGCGTACAACATAGATCATGAAGATCCGCTAGTACTCTATGTCTTAAATGGTGTCTCATTTCGTTTACTGTTATCCATTTCTTTAGAGAATTCTTCGAGAAAAAAATTATTTTTCTACAAAATCTTCAAGTAATACTTTAGTCACTTTTGCTATTTTACATAAAACACAAATATAGCATTTGTTTCAAGTAAAAGACTTATTTGAATAAAATAAATACTTTTTATACTTTCATTTTAATGAAAATCTTGACTTTAAAATTTGAATATTTCAACGAATGTTTCTTGCTGAATGTTTTTTCCAACGAGAATTTGTTGGCATGTACAACAGATGTTATACACTTTAATCAACATTCAAACAAATATGTACCTATAACGTAAAATCCATCATTTTTGTATAGTTCCCAACGATAAATTTTTATACAGCAGCTGGATCTAATATTTATAGATTAGTACGATTGATTTCATTGAGATATGTCTGCCATGTGCTTCCATGTACAGTTGATGAATTAAGATCTGATTTATTAATGATGAGCGAAATTGTTGTTGAAAATAACAACCATATTGTTTATTAGGATTAATTATAATCATTCATAAAATCTAAGTTCTGATCACATCTTTTATCATATCAAGTGGTAATTTAGACATTTGATTATATAATGGTAAAGCTATATCAACTGTACGAGATTGTCCATGTCACAATTTACAATCGTTTTCTGTTATACCACATGTATGGAAATAAATCAGTCCATAATTTCAACCGTCGGGCCATAATTGAGCAAGTAGATTTCTTGATGATAGCAGTCATACCATTGATCATCGCTGTATCTTGGTGAACTTACTAATCGACCAAGATAATTTTGAGCTCATGAAAAATAGTTTGGATCATGCAAACCATTTAGATCTTCATCTTGTTGTTGTTGTTGTTGAGGATGAGGAACTACTCATCGATCTAAGGCTAAGACGGTCCAATTATTAGGAAATTCACTCAGTCCAGCTGCCGTAATTGATCCTCCAGAGTCCACTTCGACAACATAAAAATTATGTTCTTGTGTAGTTAATCTATATGTCACGTAAATGCGACAGAGTGCAATTAAGAAGACCCAATGCATTTAAATACACAACTTCGAGGGTGATACTAAATTGAAAGATTGTCAAATTATTTTAGTATGTTGAAACTAGTTTTGGGAACCCATTCGACTAATCTTTCAGTGCCATTTTTTAATACCAAGGAGATAGCACATATAGACCGATATGTTACACTACTTTCTCAAATTTTTTCAAATATGTTATACCATTTTCTCAAAATGTAGAAAAGATTACACCATTTATTCTTGAATTTCATAAGCAACAGAAACGTTTTAACTTAACATGACGAGATTGGAATATTTATTTTCCACGCATGTTTTTTTTCGGTCACTCATACAATTATATTGCATCAAGTCGAAAGGGACAACATATCTGGATACATGAAGAACAGAACAAAAAAGCTAACAATTTCTATTTAAATATTGACGAAACTCGATTCAGTAGCACAAATGCAGCGAATTTGAATTAATTTACTGATTAAAATGGTTTCTTAAGGCAACTTTCACGCAGAAGTCGACAAAATGACTATTAAATCTTTCTTTAAATCAAGAAGTTGTTGAAACAAGATGAAATAGAAGCTATTATATGCTTCGCTGTTTTGTTGAAGTAGAGCAGCCTCTACTATTACACTTCAATAATCAAAATTTTCTTCGTCGTCCAACATGTGAGTCGTGCAGAAATGGCTAAAATCCTTTTATTCGCTGGTGTAATAGATGGAAAAACCAAAACATAAAATATGACGATTAGAACAACTGAAACACGAGTTGTTAGTTTTTTATATGTAAGAGTTTTGTGAATGTGATAACTGACGAAAAAGTGATCGAAACATAAGTCTGTTCGATACCAACTACACGTGATGAAAGGCGATCGAGGGCATGATTGCTCGCTGCACTTGTCGCGATCAAAAGAAAAACAAATTTACTTGACGTTTTGAAATAGACCAGGGTTCTGGTTGAACTCCAACAGAACGCTAGCGGCGCTAGCGTACCATACGTATTCTATCATAGGAACAACAACAACAAACAAACAATTCTATAGAAGGCTTTCACTATTCTTTCTTTTCTGCTCGTCCTAACTCTGAATGAAACCGAAAAAAACATATTGGTTGGATGAAAGATAAAGAAATGAAATAGTATAAGTAGAAAATAATAAAATAATAGATAAGAAATGAAAGCACGAACGACAAGGCGTGCAAACGAAATAGCAGATACAAACAATTGAGGAATGTGTATGATCGCATATGAAACACATCTCAAATAATCTTATTGTTGTGAAATATTAATACTTGATGCTTCTTTTATATAGCCGCTAGATCATCAGATCAACATCACAACATAATTCTTTCAACAGCTCCGCGATTTATCCATGAGCATTTCAACAATAAATTTTTGTCTTGATATATGTTAATATTGTAAATTCAGGTACAACAAGCAATCTGTCTATATTTTCGGTCCTAAACTTGAAATATTCCTATCTTAGCGAACTAGGCCCATCCTTTTAGGGTTCCTGCAGTCCCACTAAGTTCTAGTTATGGCGTAAATATGAGCCTTAAAGCTTTTAATCAGTTGCTGGGGTTCTCTCGTAAGAGATACAAGTACAGTGATAGGTATGGAAAGAAAGACGCTATTAAAGCGGTCGGATTTTATTTCAAGCGTCCGTTTGAGAGTTTTTTTCTACAACAGGCACTGATTTTCCACATTAAAACAGTTGCTCCCAATGTTAGAAATTATGTCATCAGCTACCAGTGCCAATAGCACTGGGAAACTCCGCTGACTTTCAACTCCAACTCCATTTTCAAATTTCCGATCCAACTCCAGCTCCAACTCCGCTCAAAATTTTTCAACTCTAACTCCAACTACGTCAACAAAAATCTTTAACTCTGGTTCAACGCCGGTTCCTTCACTTTTCTAAAGAAGATTTTTCGGTTTTCAGCAGGATTTTCGACGTTTTTGAGCTTATTCCGGTCGGAAAGCGCAAAGAACTTCCGAATTCACTCATGAATATACAGCCACTCAATCATTTAGAAAATCACTTTTACAACCATTGAATATTTTCACAAAATGCAAAACGAAGTTGAGAATAAAAATTCAAAATCCCAACTCCAACCTCCCAAAATCTCAATTCCAACTCCGCCAAGGTCAACGCCAACTCCACCAAAAACATCCTCAACTCCGGAGTTGGGATTGCCTAGCTCTGAGTGCTACAATCTCATTCGTTCTTTCATTTATTGTTGCCATTTCAAAGTTACTTGAATTAGATTCATCATCTATTGATAATATGAATATGTCAATGAAAACTCAATTAGAAAAATGGTTTAAAGACTCATTTTTGAACAAAGTTTAGTTGTTCTCAGGTATTCTAGATCCGAGATTTAAGAGCTTCTCCAGAAAACCGACCATACTGTCTTTCGGTAAATTTTATTTTATGTTTATTCATGTCTCATTCGAAAGAGTATACAAAGTAACCACTATTGCAATAACCCTTTCTGAAAGTGCTTTTTTTTAAAAATGAGCGGCCTAAATAATAGACAACTAAGAAATTTCAGATTTTTAAAATTGCTTTTTTTTGCATTATTTTTTAAATATAAGCCATGCATGTGGCAGTCCCAAATTTCAAGCTTCATTTGTGGAACAGGCAATTCTGCATCGATTCATATATAATAGAGCATTTTAAAACATCACCATGATGTACTTTTAAACCACATATTGGAGATAGGCATAAGTTGCATCATTTTCTTACTTTTCTAAATTTCGATGTTAATCTCAAAGATCTGGATACACACAATTTTTTGAGTCTTTGTAAAAGTAGAGCAAACATTTTCGGACAAAATGAGACATCGGCGAGCTCTCTGCGATGCTTTTTTTTATTATTTTACACTCGATTTACGGCACGCACTGTATTTGAGGCCGATCTTCTATTGATATTACCATGGCTGTAGCATAGTCCTCCGCCCCCCACTATTAGTTCTTGAAAAAGTAGTTACCAAACAACAAACAACTAATATACTACTTATCCTAGTGAATCAGAACTAACTACAAAACACATGCGCTCTCATATGGTGGTATCAAAATAAAGGCAGATTCCCTGCAATTGCCAGAATTACTCGAAAATATGTGTGTATACCGACCATCAGTACACCATCTCAGCGAATATTTATAATGAGTGGTTTTATAACAAGTGATCGACGCGCACGTTTATTGTCCGAATTAGCTAACAATATAATTTTCTAGAATAGAAATTTCCAACTTAAAAAACAATGAAAATTAAACTGTATATTCCGTAGTACTATGCATTCTAGCTAATTTCTGAACTCTAATTTATCAGACCAAAACGTAACTGTTTTCTAAGAACTCGATTTATTTTTGCCATCTTCATACTATTTTGAGATGAACAGTAACTTCCGTATTAGATGATCGAAACTCATTGAGAGACATCGTTTATTGAAATCTACTGTAGTTTTGTTTGTTAAACTTTGAGTTTCACACACAAGGAACAGCCAATCAATCTAGTTCTTCTTCGGCGCCGAGTCGGAAAATAAATGCGAGCTCATTGCCTCTGGATACCGTTCTCCTACTACATCGGCTTTCCGGCAAGCTGTTCGAATTTCCTCCACTTCTTCCTTGCTCAGCCTGATCTGTGCCGCAGCGACGTTCTCTTCCAAATTCTTGATCTTCGTTGTGCCCGGTATCGTGATGAAATCATCGCCTTGCGCAAGAATCCAGGCCAGGGTGAGTTGACCTGAAGTACAGCCCTTTTTCTTGGCCATCGACGTCAATACTTCAACCAACTGGAGATTCTTGGGAAAGTTTTCCTTAGAGAAACGCGGCAGATGCTTTCGGAAATCGTTCTCTTCAAGGTCATCAGGACTCTTAATTTGTCCGGTGAGCATGCCACGACCCAACGGCGAGTAGCAGACGATCGCCACGCCGAGCTCCCGGCAAGTTTTCAGAAGACCAATTTCTTCATACTCGATTTCCATGCTAAAGGGCGAATATTCGATTTGTACGGCAGCGATCGGATGGACGACGTGAGCTCGTCGAAGTGTGTCACTGGAACATTCGGACAGGCCGATGTGCTTCACCTTGCCAGCCTGGACGAGTTCTTTAAGTACGCCCATTGTTTCCTCAATCGGTACGGACTTGTCAATGCGATGCACATAATAGAGATCGATCGAGTCGACACCGAGACGCTTGAAGCTTTTGGCGCTCGCCTCACGGACGTATTGAGCATCGCCTCGAACTATGCGCTTGCCATCCGGAGAGACGCTGACGGCAAACTTGGTAGCAAGGAAGACCTATTGATGAGAAAATATATGTCAGGTTTAAAAAAAATATGCAGATGGCCATTGTTATACTGCTTTTCTTCTCTCCTTTTACGATTGGTTGAAAGCTTCAAATCAAGCAATGTTTCTATGCTTCGTGTCCTGAGCGAAATGAACGGTTTTGATGGGAGAAATAGGCGAATTCATATTCATTGAGTAACATTTGGAAACAGAAGTGATTTTGCTTTTATATTCACCAAAGTGATTTGTGGCAAAACCCATTTCGCAAGTTGTTGACAACTTTTTGGGAGAAAGCAGAACTAGAAAATCGATTGCGTAATGTATGAGCAGTCTAAAATGTTTCCTATCTATGATATATGAAAAGACCAGAGACAAGAAGTCTATCTGAGCAGTAAAGGGTTTACACATGCTTTTTACTTTGCGCAACGCACATATCCACCGATCAGCTTCAAAATAGTGGAAAATCCTGACACTTTTAGTCTGTATCTTTTTGATCAAAAATACGACATTTTGACAAGATAAACTCTATTGTGATCTTCTCTAAAAATCTATTCAGGAATCAAACCAAAAACAGGATATCTCTCTGAGACCTGGAAGTATACCAAGTTGTAATATAAATGGTAATAATACTACTAGGCACCCACTATCGACATATGATATAACCACCCAAACATTTGCTTTTTCTGTTTAAAACTTTTCGAAATAAACAGTATTACTTTTAACAGAGGTATTGATACATATCGAGTGATTCTCAACTATGCCCAAATATCAAAGAAGACAATATTATGGTAAGTCAGTATTATGTATTTTTGTTTGTATTGCAGATATATTTCTTTTTTGATCAATACTACTCAGTTAAGCAACAGATATCTGTAATTGTTTCGAGAAATTACAATCTATGATTTCTTTTATAAGAGCAAGATAATAAAGCAATCAAACATGCAGACGACTATACTTAGAGAGCGTTTCAAAATACATTCCGGTCGATCGGTCGCTGTTCCGCTATTTCTATATTTCATGTACTGTTACAACATTCCATTTTATAATAATTTTATTATAAATATATACAGGGACTTTATTCTCTTTTCAAATTAATTTGATTACTTGTTCAAAGGCAATTAACCACTATGTTTCAAAAGATATTCTTTTATCATTTCCAGTTTTTATACTAGTTTAAAGTATGCGATACTGATCTACTTTTTGGAAAAGGATCCCTTTTAGTTTTTGAGATATATGGCTGTGAATATCGCTGAGTATCGTTTAAAACACAAAAAAGAACAATTATAATGATTTTTGAACTGCAATTTCCTTTTAAATTTTGAGTAAGCGACCTTGACGGATATGTAGTCAGTCAAAGTCAGTCTTAGTGTTATACACCAGAGCATCATGCCTTAGCTCATTTTATTATACTACTTCTACAAAATGTTTAACATAAATAACGCCGAAGTTAAACTTCTATGTAGGTCTAAATAGCACTTATGTTGCAAACATTATTGCCGTTTATCTGATCATTGAAAAAAGTTGGTGTTTTAAACGATAATCAGGGGAGCAATATATCTCAAAAATTAAAAGCGATCCTTTTCTAAAAAGCAGATCAGTATCGTGTACTTTAACCTAGTGTAAAAACGGAAAATGGATCTTCTCCAGGGTTTCCGATTGTTCTTAAGGGAATGGGAGGGGTTAAAAATTTTGCTTCGCAGGAAGTGGCCAGCGAAATAGTTTTCGAAATTTTAGCAGAAAAGTGTCAGAAATTTTGTCGAAAAGTCCAAAAATTCTAGATAGTCAGGCCTCTGGGAGTTGACATTACTCCGCACTTAATGGATGAACTCCGTATATTCAAAATTATATCATGAGTGCAAAATATCGTGAAAAGAGCGAGAAATGACCATATTCAAAAACATTTATTGTTTTTCTGGGAAGAAAACTAGTAATAAATATAGTATTTGAAAATTATATTCATTCCGTAGCGAAGCTTCAAGCCCCATTTTATACTTTCTCAGTACTGTGATTAGAGAATCTATAAAGCCACTGGCAAATCTATAGAATCGTAGCGATTCTACAGATTCGCTAATTCTGTACTTTCTCTGCAACATATATTAAGACTGTTGTCTGTGAGAGTGATGTCGCGTTTCCTTCGTTCTTTTTCCTTCATATCAGTCGAAGAGTCCAGCAATATTGCTGAGCACACACTATATATAACGTGAATAAGAATTTAAAAAATTTGTTTTTTTAGGGGAAAACTAATAAAAAATATAGATTTGAAAATTCATTTCCTAGCATGGCTAAAAGTCCTATTTTATACTTTCTTAGTACTGATTAAGGAATCTACAGAATCACTGGCGAATCTATATAGCGATTCTACAGATTCGCTAATTCTGTTCTTTCTCCAACATATACATAACGCACATTGTAACGTGAGCACACACCATATATAACGTGAATAAGAAAACAAAATAGAAAAGAAAAGAAAATCACTATTTATCGCAGCTCTAATATAAAATATGTTCTTTGCTTACTTTATTCTTTCACCCTTGTACTACCAGCTAGGGTCTATTTAGACCCTGTTCTCAAAAATCAACAAAATGAGATGCAATTCTTTTTTTTGCATGGATCGAAGTATGAAACACACTCTATGAATGCATTCTATTTGTTGTGTCTAAAATAGGCTTGGGAGTACAACGGTTAAATAGAAAAAGAGAAAAATTTCTCTTATAGGAAAGTCTAGATAGTACTAGAGTAGCATAAACTGTGAAAGAAAAGTAGTCCTCTAGCATTCTGAAGAACAAGAAGTTTTGTTTCTGTAGAAACAAAGCTTCTTCTTCTTTTTGTTCGTCTTCAAAATGCTAGAGGACTACTATATATGTTTTCGATAGGTTGAACATAGCGGTTAATTGTCTTTGAACAAGTAATCAAATTAATTTGAAAAGAGAATAAAGTCCCTGTATATATTTATAATAAAATTATTATAAAATGGAATGTTGTAACAGTACATGAAATATAGAAATAGCGGAACAGCGACCGATCGACCGGAATGTATTTTGAAACGCTCTCTAAGTATAGTCGTCTGCATGTTTGATTGCTTTATTATCTTGCTCTTATAAAAGAAATCATAGATTGTAATTTCTCGAAACAATTACAGATATCTGTTGCTTAACTGAGTAGTATTGATCAAAAAAGAAATATATCTGCAATACAAACAAAAATACATAATACTGACTTACCATAATATTGTCTTCTTTGATATTTGGGCATAGTTGAGAATCACTCGATATGTATCAATACCTCTGTTAAAAGTAATACTGTCGACAATGGGTGCCTGGTAGTATCAGAAAAAATCAATTTGCAAACTAGCACTTCTTTGTGTCCTGGATTTCAACAAACCGTGGATTTTGAATACAATGAGATATGGCGTTTTCTGTTGATTTTCATATATAAATAATTGAACTACGGTAAAACTAGATAAATATAGATTAGAAAGTGTGCTCCATCTATTACATATCCAAAAACGGTATCACAAAACTTCCGGTATTGCTGGTTTTCTGAAAACCTCGAATTTCCAGAAACTCTTTTTTCACCTAGTTGAACGCTGTATCTGCACATTCTCAAATTCGCCGTGTTGTAAAACCTTTATACTAAAAAATTGGCTTTGTTCACGCGTGTTACGTTAAAGTTACAAAAGAAAACGCAAGACAAAACGGTTACGGTATAAAAGACGAAAAATAAAGACCAAATAACTTACTGGGGCTACCAGGACTGTGTAGTTACGAGAGAAAAACTGTTGGATTTTGGAACCATGAATTCTGAACAAATTTGAGAAAAAATTCGAAATATTGTGAACGAAAATAATGGTGTAGCTGAATAGAGGAAAGAAAATTCTAGAAAACAAGAGAGAAAAAAAAGATTTTTTCACACAAAGTAACAGAGAAAAATAGCATTTACCAAACGCGACTCATGTAAAACACAAGAAAGTCAACAACAAAATAACAGTCAGATATAGATGTTTTGCTTCTGACTTCTTAATAGTTAGTTAAAGATAGAAAACTATCTTTGCAACTATTATAGGTCTAACATCGATGAGTATATGCGAGAAATGCAAAATTATTTCGTCAAGCCTAAGAGGAGAAACCCTTTGACCATTTACCTCATTAGAACGGTACTATTTTTATTAGAATCGCTCATATGTCAGTGTATGTACAATACAATCAAAGAAATCGATATTTAACAAAATTAAATAAATTAGAATTAAAAAAATTAAATTTTTCACATGCTCACTAAGTAACTTGTCATTCTTCTCAGAATTTAACTATAGCTCTGAGTATAGATCCTCCATCATTTGTTGTTTTACTCACCTTTTCACGTTGCTGAGGATATTTCTTGAAGTATTTTCCGAGTAGTTCTTCGCTGTCACCATAGATATCTGCACTATCGATGTACGTGCTGCCGAGTTCAATCACCCGATCGATGACCTTGAACCGTTCTTCGTCCGAGGCAATGCTTCCGTAGAATGCTGATAGACCCATCGCCCCGAAACCGATGGCCGATACGTGCGGTCCATTCTTGCCCAATTGACGAGTCAGCATTGATGCCACAGCTTATAAGCGAGAAAAGATCAGGTCTAAATCTAGAACAATATCTTTACAATATGAGGTTTGCTGTGTGTTTCTTATCATGCAAATGTGCTGTTCTCCATCACACACACACGCACACTATAAGGTTGATGACAATGCAAAAAAAGAGAAGAGAACAAAAAGAAAAGAAAGTTGACAGCAACAGACGTGTGTTTGTCACCTCAAACTCATATTTTTTTTCATTTACTTTTTTGCGATAATTCTTTCTTTTCTTTCTATTCTTTCTTCTTTTTTTGCATCGTCATCGATCTCATAGTGTGAGTGTGAAGAAGAACAGCACACTCGCACGATATGAAACATACAGTAAACCACATGCTGTAACCATGTTTCAGATTCAGACCTCAAATTTTAGACCTTCTCAGTTAAATACCGAAACCTTTCCCAGCAGCAGAAAATTGATCAGGACAATCCGAATGAGATGCGCGCCACACAAACAACATTTAAAAATGAAAACATATCAGCAGCTAGAAACAAATCAGTTATAAGAAAAAATTTGAAAAAACTAAAAATACACTTTACTGAGTTAGATTTTCAAGCATTTTAATATATTTACATCATATATTATTAGTGCTGATTAAGAAATTGTCTCTAATCGACAACATATTTATTGCAAGTTTTAGAAATTTTTGACCCTTATGGTCATTTTCAAGTAAACAGAAGATTTTTTTTATTGCAAACAGAATACTATAACACTTTACGCTAACACAAAGAGAACAATAAAGCCGGAATGGATGATTCACTGTCCAGTGTAGACTAAACATCACACGTTTTAGTAGTACTATTCATGCCACACCGCCAAGGACAGAAGTACGAGCATGGGGAGGTTCAGCGCGTATCCCCTCCTCCTCCCCGTCAAATATATGAAATACATTTTTTTCACCAGTCAAATGAAAACAAATTTTGCGAAACAACCCCAAATTTTTAGAAGATATCTTTAAAAATATTTTGCCTTCGCCCTCAAATCCTGAGTCTCCGGCCAGAGTAAGCATATAACGGTACTGCTCGATCTGTACTATTCAACACGGATTAATA
This sequence comes from Didymodactylos carnosus, assembly GCA_905250885.1. Classification (NCBI taxonomy): domain Eukaryota; kingdom Metazoa; phylum Rotifera; class Eurotatoria; order Philodinida; family Philodinidae; genus Didymodactylos; species Didymodactylos carnosus. The sequence continues at coordinate 497 of CAJNOQ010001664.1, read as the reverse complement.
GGTCTTATAGGCAACGATTCTTTTAACAATAGGTTATACGTGTGTTTTTTCAACATGTTTGTGCAACATAATTCGAAAATCATCTGATGTAAACTGATGTCCTGTATCATTACAATGTTTCCCAATAGGTGATATTGGTTTATATTTCCTATTATCACTTTAACAAAATGTGTCTCTATTATCAAGTATCATATCCAAATCAATATGTTTTAATTGTGCTGAATACGCTAAACAAAATCTTAATAAACAACAAGTGTATACACGTAATGGTAATGTTTTCTATTATTTGTCTAAAGGAAACTATCGTTTGCTTCGTTCGGTGCCAGATATTGATGGTTTAGTAAAAAAAATGGATGAATAACTGTAGTCACTTTCCTTACTTATGAACAGGCTAGTACAACTTCCTTTTTTATTTACTTTATTTTGCTCTGTTTTTGCTTTTGCTTTGCGTTCAGGCGATATATTACTGTGTGATGATGGAGGTGCGGTTAGGATTT
>CAJNOQ010001663.1:0-29549 GCA_905250885.1 Didymodactylos carnosus | reverse complement strand
GTCATTGTGTGATTTGATCAAGGACGCTTGTCGAACAAACGGATTCATTAGTTCAAAAGGTGCATCAAAGGAACAATGTAACTGTGACTTAGATGTTGGATCATACACGATTGAACATGCCATTATTGAATTGAAATCGAAAAACGTGGACCTGTTTCGATCGTTGGTGAGTGGACAATATCGATTCAAAGTGAAATTTCAAGAACATAAACACACAGTGGGATGTGTGATTGGTTACATGACATTAGTAAAAAATAAAAACGCTTTTTGACGAAAGTGCTTAATTCACTTAAGCATCAATAGTATGACATTTATTCAAATTTCTTAATGATAGTATCTTTATCCTAGTATCCTTAATGATAGTATCCATCTGCAACCATACTATCACTATATCAAATTTTATGTTAACCGAATATTGCTTTACGAATTATGCTTAAATAATGGGCGCAAACAGCAGAACGATACTAACGAGTAAGCATCGTTAACACTTATAATTTTCGAAGTCAGCTGAATAATGTCGTACTAATTGTAACAGTAAAATAATATGATAATAGTAGCGAGAAAATCCTTCACAATCTAGTTTTTCAACAATAGAAGAATCTAATCTAGAAAAGTACTAATCAGTCTGTTAATGGTTAAATCAACAATTCGATGATATTTATCGATATGTTAATTTTATATTCGAGTAACAAATATCTGACGATTCTTCTTCAGTTAAAATATTCAAAAACGTGTTCTGCTACTTTTTTTTAAATACGCAGTAGACACAGATGGTACTGATATAGTCTTCGATATAATAAATATATTTATAACTCCATAAGCTACGTGATTATGATAATAGAAACTATTATCATACGATTAATGCATAAAATCACCATTTCACTGGAACAAAAAAATACAGTTGGTTTTGAGTTGCTTGCTGAAAAGTGCTTTTCGTATCCAGCACACTCGATAACCCAGAAGATTTTATATTTTTGATAAGGAGTACTTCGAAAAATTTTTGAAACAAAATGGCCTAAACATATTTCCATGGGAAAATAATATTAGTTTGAAACATTTTCGTAAACTTTTGAAAGGATCTCCAGCCAAAAATAGCAAATCTTCTGGTTTTCGCGTATGCTGGATACGAAAAAGCATTTTTCAGCAACTCCGAACCAACTTTATTATTTTCCCGGTGGCATGTTTTGGCATGAGTTATTGTTAACATATTATTGTAGCGTTTAACAATTTTTTTTTCCTGTACTGCCAATTCCTGAATATAGAGAGTCTCATATCGCATGCTTCAAGACAAAATAACATTAAATTAAATTAAAACTCTTTTTTTATAAATGGTTGTTATTGTTAGCATTGATATATCTCCAGTGATCGGTCTATTATGCTGTCTTTTCAGTTTTTCTTTCTATGAACTGCATAAAAATCTGTAGATTATACAGTAAACATTTTGACAGAAAAAAAATGACTCAAAAATAGAAAACTAAAGATCTTTTCTGCACAATCATTGCTCTAAGTTGGCTAAGTTCATTTGGCTACTTTAGAACTAACCTGTTTATAATTTTTATTTTATTTTCTAAATCGATCGAAAATTAGCACTTTTACTACGTGGAACTAAATAATATATTATGCAGACTGTATGTTCTTTTTCAGATAGGAGCTGATTTATACTGCCATTCACATTACCTATGAGTATCATATATGCACATTTCTGAGATACAACACTATTTTCTACTAAAACATGTAGATTAGGCTTTTACAAGTTTAGACGATTGCATTTTCAGTGGACTCTTCTCATAATGTTCAAATGTTATTGTTTTTTATATTGCTAAACACTGGTTTACTTTTTTCATTCAAAAAATGTTTTTTTATTTTACGTATAAAATTTATCAAAGTAAAAATAATCATCGAAAGACAACAATATATTGCAGATAAACCAAAAAAAAATATTTGTTTACATGGAAAAAGACAATTTGACAAAATTAATAAATGCATTAGAAAAATAAAATACCTAAAGTATCTTATGTATCACTATTTTGAATTTCCGACTTTTGATTTCAATGCCATATTTTCACCTTTAATCTTTTTATATTCATTTAATAATGTTTCTAAATTAGTTGACATATTTTTCTGTGCTTCAACTTCAATCTAAACATACAGCAACACTATAGTTATACAAAAGAGAGACAATTGTCAACAACTATTTACTTGATCTTCTAATTCACGTATTTCACGAATAATTACTCCAATCTCCTCAACAATTTTATAAACAAAATCACAATCACAATGTAACGTTATCAACATTTTGTAAGAACGACGAGCACATTCGTCCACTTTTGCATCCTAAAAGATGCACACAGTTCATCATTTTACGGTAAAAGTTTTAAGGCTCCACCTGTCAACGTTCAACAGATCTTTCTCAATGAATTTAAATGAATCTGTCCATATATGAGGGATACTCGACCACTTCAAGTGACCTAATGTACAAATGTATCATATATGTATATCTACCGTTGTCTAAAATTACCACTTTTTGGAATGACGTAGCTGATGTTTAGGATTTTCAGAAAACTTACGGAAAAACTGTAACAACGCGTTTCGAGGGGTGAAAACTTACTGCTGAACACATTAAAACCAAGAAAGAAGATACTTTAGGCTAACACACCATGTAATGTCTAAAAACCGATATCTTTGACAAAAATCGTCATTTAACAGAGAGGGGAGACTTAAAGCAATCATTTAGATAAAAAACTGCGGATGAGTCGGACTAGGTACTATTCATTCTACAACATTGTTGTGCAATTTAAGTGACCATCTGATACAAAAATGTGGGTAGTTGCATCCATTACAGATCTGAGGTTTTGTGAACATGTAAGTCGTCTGTACAGTGCATTATATTTCTCTGTTTCACTGTTTCTAATTGCACTAACGCAAATAATCCTTCAAGAAAAGAGTATATACACATACTTTGAATAATCTTGTATCCGTAACTTGAAATGTTCGCTCTAGTTTCTCTGTTAAACGATTTAAATCTTTTTGCAATACTCGCGTTTCAATAATGGTCTTATTGATTTCTTCTTTTTGTTTTGTTGTATTTGCGACAATTTCTAGTATTTGTTTTGTAAAAAATTGTCGATTATTATCTTGTTTATTTTTTAATTTTGTTTTTTGTTGTTCATATTCACCATTCAAACGTTGGAATATCTCACCTTTATCTTTAATATCAGTCATAAGTAAACGACCTTTCTGTTTCATGTCATTAATCATTTGAAGTTTCTCATTAGTTTGTGACTAAAACAAAATAAAACATAGAATACAGATTGCGTATAAACCAAGATGCTTACCAAACGATCGCTTAATGACTTATTAATAGTATCTTTTTGCTCAGCTAATGTTTGTCTAATATCATTCCATTGACTCTCGAGTGTCGTTAGTTTCACTTTTAATTTTTCAATCGCATTCTAAGTCAATAAAAACAAGACATAAAAATTAGAAATATTTTAGTTATAAACTTTAGCAAAAAGTATTCTACTGATACATGCTCATACTCTCTTAATCCTGTGCACAAACTATCATTTTGATTACCTGTAGTCGCTCTGTTTCTGGATTAATCGATAATATATACTCTGTAGCTTGTTTCTTTAATACAATTTCTTTACTTAAATTCTCGATATCAGCCTTTGTCGTGATTTTAAATTGTTCATACTAAACACAAAACAACGAAAATGCATTATCATACTCCATTAAAACATATCTTCACACACTAAATGTTTAGCAGTGTTGCACTCATCGATTATGCTTTACCTTGTTTGTATCCTTGAGTAATTTCTTCAGCTGTAATTCAATCTGACTAATTATATCATCATTCTCGCTTATTGCCAACTTCAATGAATCAATTTCTTCCTTATGATCAATAAGCTGAAACAAAAAAAAGAGAAATAAGGTGAATTTAGAGTAAAAGATCAAACTCTAGTTTGATTACCTTTGTTGGTAAAACTACTCCGTTAATGTGATTCGTTCCAGTCTAAACACATTGAGAAATTTTTCTCTACATTTTTAAATTTTTTTTCTAGTGCATTTGCTTACATTTTCTTGTTTTATTTTATCAGCATGCATAAAACGTGATCTTGATACTAAATCGTCATTATTATTATTCAATTTGTTATTCAACAACATATTTCGGTTTTCACTCTCCATATCGTTTTTTTCGATTGTTTGAATTTTCTCGATGATAGCAGCAGATAGTTTATTTGTAAACGATCGTCCGGGAATCTAAGAGCATTCAAAATTCTATGACAGATGTACTATCGTTTTTGCAAAAACATTTTTTACCAAATAATTCGACTCTTTTCGTCTATCAATTTCACATGCAACTTGATTTTCATAAAATAATGAATCGGCTAAATCTTGAAAATTCACTTGTTCAAACACGTATGATTGAGATGATGATAAAAGTTTATCTGAAATATACGAATATAGTTTAGTTGATGAGATCTTTTTTGTTCACTCAACAAGTATGCCTGGTGGCTTTGATTTATTGTATGTTGGAATATGTAATGGAACCGCATTATATTGTTTTGATGGTGTGAAACCCTATAAACACAAATAAAAGACCATAGCGGAATATCTAAAACAGATTTGTTACTCACAAATTTATGTGCGACTGTTGAAGCTGGATGACTAAAAGTAACAGCTGAAAAATCTATCAAATCATGAGGAATCCACGTCTGATTTGTTAATTGTACTGTTAGTTTTGCCGATAATTCTTTCTCTAATAATTCCCATGGATCTACGATAAAATATACGATTATTATTGATAATTTTGAATAAATTTATATTTTCTTACCCAATGTTGTAGAACTAGTCACAACAGTTGATATTTCTCTTGGAACACTTTCGATTAAGAAATTTAATAACCTTCTTGCTTCATTTTCGTTGACACTTAAAAATGTTTGGTAACCAATATCTCCTTTATAGCCAACTGACTAAAGTAAAGAGCATCTGGAAGTTTCAACAATACTATTTATACATATAAAAATCGTGAAAATATACCTGACAGAGCTGTGCTAATTCACCGCATATTTTGAATCTTGTTGAAATATTTGGTGGTAAACGGAGAGGCAAATCAGTTTTATTAGTAATTAACGAGATACATTTTGACACACAACAAAATAACGTGTTTACATCAAATTCAGTTAAACTTTGTACAGTATCATCAATTTGACTAAATTAAAATCAGGAGACATGGAATAGTTTTATGATTACTTTATAGAGTATTGTACATACCAGCCAAGTGCTTGAAGACTTTGGATGAGAATACGGTCGACCTCTTCCATTGAAGGTCATTAAAATTGTTAGACTAGAAATCTACGAAAAGTAAAAGAACAACTAAGCATTCTAATCGCGGTCTACATCGAGACATTATCTTTTGGGCATTCTTTAAGAAACATTAGAACACACATTTGACTAGAGATATCAGTCGTACTTATACTTTGTTCTTTCTACCAACAATTTTCAATAAGACATTTTTTCGAGTCAAATTTTCAAACAGCTACGTTTTATTTAGAAGCGTCAAAGGAGCGTTTCTATGATTGATGGTCTAATTGTGGGCAAAGTGGTTTGAAAAGATGAAAGATGCAGTGAAAACGGTCGAAACCACTTTGCATAAAATTCACATGAGAAACACTGGTTGAAAGAACTAGAACTGGAAAAACATTTTTCTTATACCATACCATTTCATTTCAACAACATAGCTATTTTTAAATGAGAAAAACACATTTATTTGATTATTGTATCTCGACTTTAGCAAAACATGTGATGGACCATGTGAATAAAAGACAAACCAAAATTACTATTTATTTTGCTTTGAAAGTACTTAAGTGTCTTTCTGATCGATAAGAGTCAAACAGAAGCTGTCAGAGTGCGCGTTTTGCACTGAAGTTAGATGCAACATAAACATTATGTTGGCTAGAACCATGAACCATTCTATACTTGAAATAATAGATGTCATACCATAATATATTTTACCTATTACTAAACTGCATGAAAATCTAACGTACATACAAGAAGAGAAGACTTTTTTCTTAAGTTTCTTAAGTTTTCTCTAAACTTACGACTAAAAACCGAATAGATAACGAAATCAGAAATATAACAGTCGTATATGCGACAATGGATTATTTATATTATTTCCAATATCCTCACAGATCTTATAACAGATCGAATTTTATTTATGAAGCTTCGTGGACTATAGAATTGTTAAATTAGCTTATAGAGGAAATGAGGAAAAAAAATTTTGTATCTTATCAAAAGACTTTTCGTCAGTTCTCAAAACTTTTTTTGTTTATCTATTGTAATCCCCTGTACTAAAAATCGTATAAAAACATCGGTAATTCATCATGTACTTAATCGCGATTAATTGTCGATTTTTTTCTAGGTACTAGGTTCGAACCCATCTTAGGAAATACATATTTTTTTCTGTTTTTTCATTGTTTATTATACGGCACCCAGCAACGGTCTTGGCACCAGCTGAGGTCGGAGCCTTCCCGACGAGTCGGTTTTAGACATTGTCCAGATACCAAGTGTTCACTGAACTCCTCGGCCTAAAGCTCTGAGGGACCATAGAGAGGACTCTTGACAATTTTGTTTTGCTCTAAAATAAAAAGATGATCTAAATAGAAGTATATTTTTCGTTGGAATCGTGTTTCTTTTTATATACTTTACTGCAAAATAAAATGTTGAATAACAATAACCATTTAATCGCTAAAAATCAACAATTAATCGCAATTAATTTGCGATTTTTCAAGAATCACGATTAATTGTTAAAAATGCCGCGATTTCGTCGACATGAGATATGCACTACCATCTTCACGTATCACAATATTGAAATTCGAAAGATTTTGGTGAGTCTTCAAAAACTCGAATTCTAGAGATCGATCTCTAAATAAGGTATAAGGCATGATGACCTTAGAATTGTGTTAACTCCACATTGTGCTCAGCTGAAGCAGAAAAAGAAAAATTTTAAAGTTTATTCATCAGAACGATATTTGATATATATCCCATGTTGAGCTTTTTTTTAAAATACTACCGGTTACCGTAGGTATGCCGAGTGGTACGGTTAACCGACGGTAATTTATTAGACCGCGGTACAGAAAAATACCACACGGTAACTGTTTTTATACATTCATCATTTTGTTTTACACTCGTCAGTACATAGAAAAAACACAGAAAAATTTAAAAAGCTTGATTTTTTTCAGATTAAACTTTTCTTTTAGATCATATAGACTCGTCGAAGTTTGAACTTCGACTCGAGACAAATCTTTCTCAATCCAGAGCCTCTCTGCGCTTACAAACGCTCAACAAAAAAGAAGTTGAAAACTAGATTCGAACTCGTTCTACTTTGTTCATTTGTTCGTAATGACAAAATACCGACCAGTACCGCTGGTTATACCCGCGATAAACCGAACGGTGACCGTGATTACAGTGCGGCAATTTCGATTTTGCTACCGGTATCGCGGGCACGGTACTGAACGATGACCGAGCAGTGCTTTTTCGAGTCTGAGGACATGGGATACTATATAGTGTAACCACCATATTTGTGGTATGATGAGTTATAACGTCTTACAAGACCTTGTAAGGCTATATGAAAACAAATTTAACATGATAAACCAATGACTGCTGCAAAATCTTATCAATTCTTACATACTCATCTTGTAAAATTTGATAATCAGATATCACAATATCTAAAAGATCTCATTATAACGTTTTACAGGAAAACATTAGGTCAGTTAAAAGTTTATAGTTAGTTCATTAAGAAAAACTCAGCCTGAATCTCTTCAAAATTTATTATGAAACTGAAATATGAAAAACAAACTTTCGGTAAGGTCTACCTACGATACTGCGTTTACAGACCGTTCTTCAAAATATTCAAGCCATATGCGACTCAAAATTGATGACTATAGAATTAATAAGCATTTAATATGCACCTTTGGAATTCAATGAAACTTAAATGTTAAAATAAACTGTTCTGAACCGTTTAAATGCGATTAGAAATGATGGTATGATATATTTCATCGGTATATGCCAAATGTTAATAGATATTTATTGACTTCGTTACTCTCTATTGTTTTTAATCGAGCATCTCATAAAACAAATACAATAATTATTTTTCTCTTCAGGCATATTGCAATTCTGTTTTTCATATTTGGTTTTATCGAAAAACAACCATGCATGTTCGATCCCAACCAACTATTGCTGAAATCTCTACAAAATCTAAAAATTAATTTAGTTATCTTCTTATTAACACCTAACATTGATATATAGAACTAAGTAAAATTACAGTTTTTGAACATATAATACCAATACGGATTCGTTTTAAATCTAACTTAATTATTTAACCGATTTGATGTATATGGTATTAGTAAGTGTTTGTTATAAGATTAAAATGATCCATGTCTAAACTTAACGACAAATGTAAAAAGCGAAAATGCTGTCCATGTTGTTATGGTTTGAAGGATCAAAAATATCGAGGTATTTGTGCATGGTTGAAATATAAATCAGACAGTCTAATTGCATCCGGTCTTGTCATTATCATACCCTGTCTGGCATTAATATCAATATGTCTTATCCTCATATTTAGTGCACTTTATTTGGTCACTGGTCAAGGTGATTCATACTCGGAGTCATTATGGGAGACATTTATGCGTACATTAGATCCTGGATCGGCTAAAGAGGATAGTGGATGGATACATCGTTTGATATCAGCCACAGTGGCATTATGCGGAATAATTATTACATCAACATTGATCGGTGCACTTACGACGGGCATGGAAGCAAAATTATTTGAACTGAAAAAAGGACGAACAAGAGTAGTAGAACATAATCATACAAGTGAGATGTGGTAGATTCCAGTAGTCATCTCTATAATTTAATCTTTTTTTAGTTATTCTTGGTTGGTCACCAAAAATATTCGATATTCTTCATGAATTAATTCTAGCTAACGAGAATCAACGACATCCACTAGTGGTTATTCTTGCACAAAAAGATCGTATTGAAATGCAAGAAATTATAGCTAGAAAAATTGAAAATCATAAAAACACTCGCATAATCTGTCGTAATGGTGATCCGATGAGTATTCATGATTTAAATATTGTTAGTCCAAATCATGCACGTTCAATCATAATTCTGGCACCACAAAACAATAATCCCGATGTGTCGGTAATTAAAACTATTTTAGCCATTACCAATAATCCAACACGAACAAAAATTAAATTTCATATTGTAGCTGAAATTAAAGAACGAAAGAATCTCGAAGTAGCACTTATTGCTGGTGAGTATGCTAGTATGAGTTGTATTCAATTGATATGAATTTTATAATTGAATTTTTATTTTAGGTGGTGATGAAGTTTGTTTTGTTCATACAGATGAAATTATTGCTCGTATAATTGCCCAATCAGGTCGTCAGTCGGGTTTATCAGTTATTTTATCTATTATTTTAAGTTTTAAATATGATGAGATTTATTTTAAACGTGAACCATCGTTATCTGGTAAAACATTCTATGATGTTGTCTTTTCTTATCCAACGAGTTCTGTTATTGGGATCATGTTCGCCGATGAAACGGTTAAAATATGTCCCGCCAGAAACACTATCCTTCAATCAAATGATCAAATCATTGCCATCGCTGAAGATGATGATGCCCTTATTATGTCACCCACATTTGCTGATCGTATAACCTACAATCCACAGGCGATTACTTCAGCAACAATCGAATCAGCAAAAGTGGAGAAAAACATTGTTCTCGGTTGGAATTCCAAGGCACCACTGATTGCGAAACAATTGGATAATTATGTGGCTGCCGGTAGTGAATTACATTTTCTCACAAATAATGAAAAAGCCACAAAAATCATCACTGAACAATTGGTTAATGAACTAACAAAGCAAAAACTGTATCTTCATTCGGGTGATATTACTAATCGTTCAGATTTGCAAAAATTGAACTTGTATACATATCATGATGTCATTTTACTCGCAAGCGAGATACAAACTCAGACAGAAATCAGTTTACAACAGACAATCATCGAAGCAGCCGATGCTGAATGTTTGATTTGTCTTTTACATTTACGTAATATAATCGATAAGGCTGGCCGAAAAAAAACATTTAATATCGTGACAGAAATGTTCGATATTAGAAATCGTGAACTGGCCGAAATAACACGTGCCGATGATTTTATTGTTAGTCCGAATATTTTGTCCAAATATGTTGCACAATTATCGGAAAATAAAAATTTAACAAAAGTATTCGATGTTCTGCTGACAGCAGAGGGAGAGGAAATTTATTTGAGACCGGTAACAAACTATGTTAAAACAGAAATAGCCGTGACATTTTATACCGTTTTAGAATCGTCAATGAGACAGAATAGTATTGCAATTGGTTACAGACAAATGAAATATGCACTCGATCCAGCGAAATTTTATGGTATCGTGTTAAATCCAATAAAAGAAGATAAAATTACATTTCGACGGGATGATAAAATTATTGTTCTAGCAGAGGAATAATACACATCCGTTTATTCATTTTATTCTATCAAAACGGGAAAAATAATGTTTTAATTGATGAGCCTTGTTTTAATGTTTTGCTTACCATATGTTTCTAAAAATTTTGACACTGTGCTATAAAGCTGATGCTACTCTCTGTATTATCGACAAGTAATTATAGAAATTGAAGTTAAGACCTTATGGGAGTGCCTATGTAATCATTCTACTTCCTCCAAAGCCAGTATATAGTTCAAGTTATATGAAAAGTAAATATTACTAATTGTAAAATCTTTTACTCTTTTCGGACGCGGACTGCGTAAAGAAGGCTTACCTACATCGATATAGGCGCGGGCGTTGAGACCCTTGTTATCTATAGTTCTGTTGATCTACTCATATTGCAGCTGTAAGGTGCCCAAGGGATATTTCTACAACAGATCACTGGAGATTGTAGGCAAGATTTGTAGCAGATTCTGTAACGAATCTGACAAATTGAGAATCGCTTTCTAGCTTTCTACTTGTTTTCTCTCATCTTTTTTAATTGATTGGCCATAAGAAATGTATCAAACCATTTGTCTCATTATAAGCAAAAGATAAAACTTACAGGACAACATTTTTCTGGGTTTGGGAAATTTGCCTGAAATTTTCTCGAATGGAAATCTCCTCGAATTTTCCAAACAGAAATTATCAATATTATATGCAGTGTATAGAACCTCCTTAAATTTTCGGTTATACATGTTTGTACCGGTCTATAAGAGAAAATAAGACTATTTTTAAAAGTCGCTTTGGTACATTGATACAACGCCGAGAAATAAGTAATGATAAGAGATGATCAAAAGGAAAACAGATGACAGAATAGGAAAAAGTATGAAAAGACAACGAAATTTGGACTGAATGGAGAACGGAGTGCGAATTATTAAATGTTTACACTGTTTAGAGAACGGGACTGAAAAGAGAACGGTATTGAAAGATATTTTATCACTGTATGTATACAGTTTCTAAAGTAGAATTTTTCATACGCACGCTTCTTCATATTTACACATCGATACGTAAACAGTAAAAGAACCATATTCTAAACAAAATGATGCGCAGACAATGGCTACCACTGCGAATTTGTAATACGGAAACTGAAGTTAATGAATTAATATCAGAAAATGAAGTATTTAGATTTCGAAGTGAATCAAGTACCAATGGTAACAAATATACATATCGATGTACTTCATACAAGAAATTTCCATCATGTGATATTCAGCTGCAAGCTATACAAAAGAGCAATGAAGACGATCGTATGCCTTTAGGACCATAAAAACGTGGTAGACCAAAAAAATCTAGTCTTGCTCTACTTTTTTGAAATATCATATCTATTTGCATATTTTTGTATAATATTTTTTTACAGGTAATGGCAAGATATATATATATATAATAATTCACTATTCGAACGTATGACCGTTCTCTTTATAGTCTTTTGAACTCAGAATTCTGAACCGTTCTCTTTTCAGCACTAATTCCGTTCTCTTTTCGGTTTTTTCGTTTCATAATTCTGATCGTTCTCTAATCAGTCCAATTTTGACCATAAATAGGTAACCGTACTTTTTTCAACCCTAATTCCGTTTTCTAAAAAATCCTTGTCCGACAGAATAGCTAAAATGATCAACTATTAGAATTAATTAAGACTTAATTAATTAACAGAATTATAAAAATAGAATAAAAAAAGAAATCAACAAAGAAACCGCAATAATCATGTCGAAGGGTGGCACAATAAATTACACAAATCGTTTCAATGTGAACATCCTACATTGTGAACATTTCTAGAAAAATTAAAAACAGAAGCAAGTTCTTTTCAATTGGATTTGGCAGCTGTAAATGCCAGCTAAGAAGCAAAAGTTCAACAGAAACGTTATGCAAATTATAATAAACGTGATGTTATTTTTGTCCCAAGCTCGTCTATCTCGCTGATCGGGCCAGATCGAACGGGATTCGGGGCTGTCCCGCAGGAGTCTACTTAAAGCACCTCTTCTAATATAGAGACACGCAAGAGTTATATACAGATTATTTCTGTTATCTTTTTAATTCATAAAACTAAAAAGCTATTAAGATCGTGACAGAGCAATTTCAGACAAAGCGAGAATGACAATGAAAATTCATGACATAAAACAGCTGGAAAAAAAAGTATTTATTTAATATTTCAAAGTCGTTTATTAATTTTTTCTTTTTCACACTTCATACGACAGAATACATTATATACTACCCGTTCTCTCCACAAAATAAACTTTTAAATTAGAAAAATTACAACCAACAAGTTTGTTTACAAATTTCGGACGTTTTTTGATCAGCTTCAGTTGAGAATGTTTGTTAAAAAGCAGATATTTTTTTCCTTATGGCTGCAGATATTTTAAAATTTTCTCTTTGCGTCGGTTATCATTTCTACTTATAACAGACAGAATAGTGAAAAATAGCACGTTCGTGTTTCAAAAGCTATTTTTGAGTGATGCTTTATTCTAGAGATACTAGAAGCCTAACAAATTAGACGATATCTTTTTATATGTTTTGTGCAGACACTGTATTGTATACATTCGATTTTAACGAACAAACCAGATATAACAACTTAGAGAAGGGAAATATCAAAAGGAGACATATCTTACATCAAACGAAAGGCACGTATGAAAAACGAGATATTTGTTTTGTATAGGTTTCTTATTTTCGTTTAACCTTTTGATATGTGAAAGAATAATGATGTAAAAAAGAAAACTGACATGTTACGGGCTTATTCATTTTTTCTTTGTCTTACTGTTTTCATACATTATATTGTTCACATGTTGTACACAAAAAAAAACCATTCTATATAGTCTATAACATTTCTATCTTTTAACTCGCTGTACAGCATTTCATTCTAGTTTTGGAAGCTTATACGCGATCTTTTTTAACTTTTCAAGATTAAGTAGATTGGGTGACGTTCAGTAAAAAAACTTTCATTAAAACGTTTTTTTTTATGGAAGTACCGGAACTTTTATTAAACATGTTGTCAGTGCAAGTCCCAGCCCATGTACTAAAAATCGGCAATTAATCGTGCGCTTAATCGCGATTTTTTGGTGATTTTAGCAATTAATCGCGATTAATTGACGATTTTTTTCTTGGTAATAACTTCGAACCCCTCTTAGGAAATACATATTTTTTCATCGTTTATTATGTATAATCACATGTACGTCACTCAGCAAGGGTCTTAGCACGAAGGGTCTTAGTAGCTGAAATCGGAGCCTTTCCGACGAGTCGATTTTAGACGTTGGCCGGATACCAGCTGTTCACGGGACTCCTCGTCTTAAAGCTCGGAATCGCTTAAAATCAACAATTAATCGCAATTAAGGTGTTGCGATTAATTGTTAAAAATACTGCGGTTTTGTGGACATGGGAATACTTTTATTAAAATGTCTCCTGCAAAATGGCTGTTACCTAGAGTTTTTGATAGCACAAGAATTTCATTAAAAATTTTAATGAACTTTTTAATGAAACTTTTTTAAATAAAACTCCGATATCCCGATTTAGTATGCGGACTGTCGATAATTATTTGCTATATAAGAGAATTTCTTCGATGAAATTCATTGGATGGAAGTTTTGGATTCAAACAAGGACTAGATGAAATTTAATTTCCTGTTTTCTGTTTCTTTCGGTCCTGCTACAAGTACCGAGAATTGACAAAAAAGCGCCATCTATAGTATAGAATGGTAAATATCTCCGTACTTGTAGCAGGATCGGAAAAACAGGAAATTAAATTTCATCTAGTCGTTGTTTGAATCCAAAACTTTCATCCAATGAATTTCATCGAAGAAATTCTCTTATATAACAAATAATTATCAAAAAGTGAATTTATATTATTAACATCAGTCCAGATACACTATAATTTTAGAGAACGTGAAAATTCAGTAGAAATATATCATTCCCACCATAACTTCGTGACAAGTTTGAACTGTTCTTCTCGCAAATAGTTTTCTACGTCAAAAACGGTCATATTTCTCAGATAAGTCATCAAATTTAAGAACTTTTCCCTTTTAAAGGCTCAGTTTAACATGATGCTTGTGTAAAGATCTCAGAATAAATGCGTGACAGTGAGAAATGCATTGAACGTCGATATCATTGCATGTGAACGTCTTACAAGAGGGTAAAGCTAAAAACTATCTTTAGTTGTTTGTTGCCTCTACTTAGAAAAATCCTTGCTGCGCCAGTTTACCGTTTTGAAGTCAAATTTTAGTCATACCAAAATAGAGAAACACAGGGAAAGTATTTAGAAAAATCTGACACTGACAGAACGGGAGCCAACATATACTGGAATCAGTCTTCGAGATTTTAACGTAGGATGACAGCTCTATAACTCCTGTACACACTATATTATACTACGCTCTTGGCAACAAGGAAGCTGAGCTTGTTTTTCATTCGTTCCATCTTTCCATTCTTTTTGCCTCATTACATTCGTTTTTTCGACAAAGATGAGACATTTGTGATTGACCAATCAGCGTCAGTTCAGTATGTTTAGTTTTCAGTGGAACCTGAAAATGAGACTGTTCAATAGAAATTTTCATATCTGTTTACAGAACAGCGAAAACGAACGCAATTTTTCTATCTATACGTTCTATTTTTCTTTTTTGATTAAAAGAAAAAAATCAGTAGGTAACAAGTGTTTATTTATTATTCACTGGTTATATATACTAATAGCGCTTTTTTTTCTGTAGCTAATGGCTTTCTTTTTATTTACCTTATTCCATCATCTCTCTACTTTGTCTTTCTCACCATCGAACTTTATTCATTTTATTATTATTCTTTGAATGATTTAATAATCTATAAATATATACGAACGAAAAAAATTGTATAACATATTTTGCCTATAGCCACACATTACTAGAAATGCTCATTCTTTTTATAAAGTTTATACCCTACCAACTATATTTGAATGGAATCAAATGATAAAGTAGCAATTCGATTACGTTGTTTTGTAATACTATAGAAACAATCATCTGTAAGTAGTAATAGTAATGTATAAAACAAGAAAGCGGCAGGTTTTCAGTTAGGAATATCAACAACATTTATTAGCTCTCAGAAGGAACTCTGGATACATAGTTGACATAAAAAAATCAGATTTTTAATTCACATAGTAACATAGTAACATCATAGTAACATGACACTAATGATATATTTCTTTTAGAAGTTCTATATATAAAATAAAGAAATAAACAATTATGGCAGGTGTAGAAGCACTAAAAGGCACATGGGATTATGTCGATGGAAAAGATTTTGACAAATATATGTCCGAAATTGGTGTTTCATTTTTAATGCGTCAAACTGCCAAATTAATAACACCAAGAATTATAATTAGTGAAGTTAATGGTAGATGGACTGTAAGAAGTGAAACACATATAAAGAACGTACAATATGATTTTATTCCTGGTGAAGAATTCGATGAAACAACACCAGATGGTCGCGAAGTGAAAGTAAGTATTGTACGAGAGGTTTCTTTTCTCAATTTTTCATATATTTTCTGTTCTCTTTCTAGTCATTGATCAAATTTGAAAATGGTCGTTGGATACATTCAAGTCGTGATAAAAAAGGCAAAGAATCAGTTGTTACTCGTTATGTTGACGAAGCTGGTCTTCATCAAGTTGTAAGCGTATATTACACGTTAAAGCTAAGATTTAAGATTCAGATGTTGTTATCTTATTTTTAGATTTTAACATGTGGTGATGTGAGAGCAACTCGTGTTTACAAAAGAGCTGACACCTAAACGGTCGATTAAAATATCATGAACAATAAACACTACCTCTTGCATCTATGATTTTCATCGTTTTTGTATCTTTTTATGTTTATTAATAAATAAAAAAGGGATTAGTACTCGAGTTTGAATCAACGGCAATCAAGCATCTGACTGTCTGATGCTTGAATCGGACTTTTTACCGGTTAGTAAAATAGTTTTTGTATTTTTTCATATCATTTTCTTAAGTAAATTAGAACTTTTAAGAACCGTTCACAACCATTGGAGTGACTGTGTTGTGAATCTTTCACCCAAAGCCCTAGAACTTGTTTTTGAAAATAGTACTATGTTCAACGATGTCACGACCGTGCAGCAAATTTTTAACCGAAAAAAATTGAGCTATGTAACAAAAGAACGCAAACTGATTAAACTATCATATTTAGCATATTTAGTTAAATTTCATTACTTCAATTTTATGTCAAAATTATTAACTGTGTAAAAATTTCAATCTTAATGTTTTCATCATGAGCGGAAGAGAAGAACCTGTCGATAAAGTCTTCGAGCTGAACTATGATCCATTTCAAACCAGAAGGCAAGCCTCTTCTTTTGAACAACTTTTAAACACAAACAGATAGATCCGCCCAGTTTTTAACACACGATAGCCAACACTTAACAGTTCCGTAACCAAAATAATTTGGAAAACGTCGACTGAGTGTATCTTTCACTTCAACTAAGAGATGATAATTATGGTTAAAATCCATTCAACAAGCACTCGCACAGGACGGGTCACTAACACAATGATGAGTGACAAATTTTTTCAAACATTTTTTTGGAGTCTAGTGAACGGTACTTTTTTTATATGAATTTATACTTTAAAACACGCGCTATCTTTGCCTTCTCGATTAGTCTTTTTTTCTTACTCTGAAAGGTTTCCAGAGTCTTTCCAAAAACCATAGTATCTGCTGTGGATTTTTAAATTGTTTCTTCATCGCACAGTAGAAAAAACAGTGTATATCTTGATAGTCTGAAGTGGTTTGTCTTTGTCTAATTTATGAATTCTGATGGAAATAGCTCTCGAACAAAAGGCGATGCAGGTCTGGTTTGCTAGATCGTGTAAAGAACAGCCTGACGGCTCGAATCCACATATGAACATAAAACACCACCATTACTTCCCTATCCAGCATTGTACACTCAAAAAAGTTGAACGAGGTACATCACCTTTGGGTTATCGCATCAGCTGGATTTGTTTATAATTTGACGTGTCTCGACCTCTACTTTACAACAATCGAAACCATTAGTTTCTACCACCTTCCAGTTCAAATTTATTTCGAAAAGCGCAGAGTACATTCTATTCTGAAACCGACGGTAGATGGATGACCAAATTTTTTGTCCAAAATATCAACGATAGAATTTATCCAGTCAGACTTAGGACATAAATCATTAAATAATAGACTTTTTCTATCAGTTTGCAGATAGTAACATCTTGGTCAGTTATTCCAGGTTGTTACGCAACTGGTCGAGAAGACACTTTCTCATCCCTATTTCAGGTTTCTAAGTACTAAGAAGTTAGCCAAGAGGATTGGATCAAGATAACCGATTTCTGCGAAACTTATGCTAGAACTCGAAGGAAACATCTTCAGCCTTCAAGGATCTCAACGAAAACTATCATACTCTCTTTTTTCGTTAGAATGTTGCCTTCACTGCTACAGAAATCCTTCTGTGCATTTTTAGAACATCGTCTGTACTAAAATCTCATACGTCAGCTAACTAGCATTAACCTGTTATCCATTTTATATTCACAAAAGTATGCCACCATGAACAAATCTGCAATCAAGACGCTTTCTCTTGGCTCTTCCGAATAATAATAAATATTTTTCATTTTCAACGACTTTCTTTTTTTGAGTTGTTGTCCACTTTAGTAAAATAAAACAAGAAAACGAAACCACAAAGAACAAAAAACAATTACAGAAACGTTTGCCTAAACACAACCATGAATCGAGATACAAAGACAGATAGAGAGAGATTACATTACAGATATACACACACATAAAGACAAGCTTCTGTTTCAAAGGTTTCCTTCCATAATGATCTGATTAACTAATAGTTTTTTACACACAGAAGTTTGTTTGTTGTTCTTTTTGTCGATATATATTTTAACCAGATTTAAATAATAATATGGCTACTTGACCCAAATAAAAATAAATAAAATGTTTTGTTTCATGTGTAACATATGAACCAAAATTTCTGCCAACAATACAATGCCACGTTGGATTATATTTTTTATCAAATTCTTTTTTGATATCTAAGTACAAACCACAATTATAGCACGAGCAAAGACTTCAATGAAGAATACTTACATGCTGCTATATCTTTTTCAATGTTATATTTTTCTAATGCTTGCGTTGCAATATCGACAGCATCTTGTTGCATATCCTCCGACATATCGGCATTTTTAATAACGGCTTTTCTGTCAGTCATTTCTAGAATGATCCAGAAGGTAAAATAGATTCTCTTACAGCGAGCTGTTCATTTATTTTAGCTGTGTTTCACTTACTTATTTATTGATGAATGAAAAGTGTATTAAAAGATCGACAAATATGTTTGGAACGTCTAACCACAACTGTGTACAGTTATAAATTGATTGCAGATAGACTATTTATGAATGTTTTCTCACAAACACTTCCAAAGTTTCAACGGTTGCTCGGTAACTGTAGATGTTTGTTCTTGCTATAGAAGGAAAGGAACAACACATTTCTAGATAAGAACTCTGAGACAGACAAACGTCAATTTTAAACAAAGAACCTCTGCAAAACCAACGTATTTAAAATTAAACAAAATCAATAAGTTAAACTGTACAGAAATTAAGTATATAAAGAGCAAATTAATACAGTTAGAAAAAGGATATAACATATCTATGCATTATGTCTTTTAATATCATCGCCGAGTAACAGCTGAGAAAGTGACCAAAAAATGGTAAACGTGGATTACTAAATAAAATCGCTAAAAATGATAATAAGAGTTAATGGTCTAACCTAAGAGTGCGAAGTTCTTTTTTTCTGACAGACATGCCATAACATGAGGTAAAGCTTGCTAATGACTTTAAAGGGAATAAACAATAATGCCGAAATCATACTATTGTGACTGAAAAATTGTGAAACAATATCAAAGTTTAAGCGCTTCCGGTTCAGCTAAAAACCAAGAAAAAGATGACTGGTCATGAAAAAGAAGTGGTAACAGATGGAGTTCTTCACATGTGAATAGTTTTGCGGATGGATGGTCATGTGTGAAAGAAAAATTCTTGAAACAGCTTTAGAAAAGCGATGTCGTATAGTAGATTATGCACGAAATACCTGGATTTTTTGTCACGGTTGATCACATCCTAGATCATTACATGCAAATTATCGTGGCATGACTTCGAAAGTGAAAAAACGTTGACCTTAGTCGAGACTTCCGACAAAATTCTCACGGGACCTGCGGGAGTGGGGGGGGGGGGGGGAGGGGGGGGGCGGGGGGGGCGCGGCGGGGGGGCCCCCCCCCCCCGGGGGCCCCCGGCCCGGCGGGGGGGCGGGGGGGGGGGGGGGGCCGGGGGGGGGGGGGTTGGGGGGGNGTCAGGTGGGACTTTCAAGGGACTCCTGAGGGCTCCCTTGAAAGTCCCACCTGACTCCCGCGGGACCCCGTGACAGGAGTCTCGACTGGGGACGTGCCGTCACAGGTTGAGCTTTTCTAAGGCGATTGTAGCGGTATTGAGTAAGCTCATTTTACCAAGTCTTATTGGTAACAAATTCGTACGTATTAAATATTGTTATTCTTGATAACATTTCAGAGAACTTATTTTAAACAGAGTTTATAAGTCATAAACATTCGCTAATAAATGAACACATATCTGGATAGATATAGATGTCTCATGTTCTTATCATAGGGTAAAAACATATCCAAACGTTTTTCACATTTGGTCATGTAATTGGTATGCCATTTTACATCTAGCTTACTTGAGAATTAATTCCTCATGTATTTACAGATCTTATCCTGTCTGTATTTTCCAAGTTAAATCCGCTACTAGAACCATTTGTAAAAATTTTCATTGCACGAAGATAAATCTAAGGCCATTTAATCAACTATTTTAATTATGTAATGTGCGTCTCTTCATTTTATCCTGATGAAAGTATATACAATTATTTCGGTCTATGTTGTTTAAATACATAATGGCCAATTTATCATGACGATTTTGGTTGCCACTATTAAAATATAATTATTATTGTAATTTACGGTCTTAATAAACAATAACAGATGTATGAAAAGTTTTCTCCAAACAAAATTAGTTGTATTTCGTGATTTTTATATGAATCAATTAACTTTCTTTATGATAGTACGAGAGACATGTAGTACTTGTACGTTTTTAGTTTATTTAAGTCCAATTCTTCATTAACATTCTAGTAAATTCAGTTGGTATAATTGTGATAACATAGTCTATATTTCTCTTTTTTTAGATGGAAACTGTATCCCCAAAATTGAGTCAAGATGATAATAAAAGTTACTCGGCCGAATCCGTTTATCGATCATTACAAAGTCAAATGTCAAATGTTGACTATACGCCATGGATGAGGAAAAAACCAAAACATGATAAATCTAAGCCATCTTCTGCCATCGATGATGATTCTGATTACCAACCTTTGCCAGGTTGGTGTATCATGTTATTGTTTTGATGCTACTATAATCCATATTCCGGGCTATTTTAGTTATCAGAGAACATAAATGTTCATCCTGTTGTGTACATAAACGATCTGAAACAAAAAAAGTAGTTAAAACAGTAGAAAACGTCAAGAAAATTGAATGGATACAAGCACAAATTCAAAGTATATAAATTGAAATATCTTTCCTCTCACAGATTTGTTTGAGTATGGTGTTGCACTCAGACTTTAGAAGATAAAACAGTCAGCATTTTCAATTCTATTAAGAGACCAAAATAAATTTATCTAGTTAACACGATCGCATTTTCAGAACACTTTTACACTGACCGTTTTTCTTCTATAAGTTTCTGATCTAACGTACATATTTTACGATAATATGTCGTCTTAATAATAAAATTTAAAATTCTCTAGTTGAATATTAAAAAAATTTCACTTTTGTTTTTTTTGCTAAATATCTGCATGATTGCACAGTCTATAATGCACACTTGTCTTGTACAAGAAGAGATCGATTTTTTGTGAAATTCATCTCCTTGTGGTCTGAGTTGTACACTTTCAGAAGCTACGTAACTTTCTACCCTAAAAGTGTTTATTGATGATTCTTATGATGTTTCTCAGTAGTCTTGAAACACAGACAGCGTTGCTTGAAAAGCAACTTTCTTGAGCTAATATGCGATCAAATTTTTATTAAGCATCTGGTTGAAAAAACTGTAGTACAATGTCATCTTCTTGCGAAAAATTTGACTTACCGACTAAAAAGTTTTGAATCCTTTTATTTATTTTATTAACGTTTTTATTGTTTGAAGCCCTGATAAAGCTGTATATATTAGTCATGGCAGTTCCAGGGTTTAGTTTTGTTATAAAAAAATTTCACAAATACATGAATGTTATTTAGAGCCTTACGTCGAGTATTAATTTGAAATGCATGTCAAATTTTAAAACATTTATCACAACCTACTCAAGTGATACCTTGGACGATGAATTACGTTCGCCGAGACCATAGATCACTAATTGATCATCTCAAGCACGTTGTTTTGTGAATTTCGTTAACAAAATGTATACAACTAACAACACTATATGCTCGTAGACCTTGATTAGAGCTGCGCTTATAAATGAATTGAGATATTGAACATTTTCTTTTTTCTCTTGTTGATTCACTGGCGGATCTAGAATTTTTCTTTACTACGTCCGGCACACCATAAAAGTATGAGGTGTGTACAATCACTTATAGAATATATTATAGAGATAATCTTGCTGAGAAAAAAATAGCTTTTTTGCTGGAAAAGTGACTGGATCCACCATTGTGTTGATTCTATTATTTCTATTCGCTTTTTCGATCACAGTATGATCCATGTTTCGAATGGCATCACTAGTTCTATCAGTAATGATTGATTATCGCTACTCTAGCTAATTTTTTCATGATATAGAAAAGCATAGATTTTAATAATAATAATCTCCTTTATTTTTATTCAAGTGTATCAGACCAGATGTGAATCGTTCTACAAACATGAACAAGATTTGATTCAGGATAATTTATTAATGAGAAAATTGATATATGAAAATGAAAAAGAGGGACATGATACTGTTGCTGGAACAATACGAAGATTTGATCAATATCAAGTAATTGTTTGAGTGAAATTATGTCTATTTCATTAAATTCAAATTCGCATCAATTTTCTTTCCTAGAAAACATTGAAAGTTGTTGAGACAAAACAAAATGAAGAGAAAACAGAGTTGCTGAAGTTGGTTGAAGACGAAAAACAAAAACTTTTTATGGAACTAGAAAGTGGGTAATAAGCAACTTTTCTTAGTACAAAAAAATATTCATATAAGTATTTTGTTTTTAGTGTATGAAAATGAGGTGTTAAAAGTCGATACTATACTTCAAGATTGTCAACAGTTATTGAAGCTTTTAAAAACATTTAAAGTAGATGATTCGTTCTTCTTGTTCATTGCACTATCTCTATTTTCCATTAGGATAGTGAATATCCAGAAAAAGAATTGGCAGTTCAAAAATTAATACATGAAATAGAAGATGTTAAATTATTTAATACGGTAGGATTCATATGAAATCTTTATGCATTTTTGAAAATAATTAAAAGTATTTTTTGCGTATCTATGACTAGTGAAAGTCATTCTAGTTTAAAATCATATCATATTTTTTTAGGAGGAAATAGATGAACTTCAACGTATATTAGAACGACAACACATGAAGTACATAGAAAGTGTACAAGAAGCAGAAAAGAAGTTAAAACAACGAAAAGCATCGGTATACGCATATACTTAATCATATTATAATTGTTTTGGTACAAATTTTGATTATTTTTTTCTATAGGTTGCATTTTCTGAAATGCATAGTTCATGGAGAAAAGTGGCACTTGATAATTTTCTAATGAAACAGGTAGTCATATTACCACTATCACCATCATTGTTAGTTAAGTAGAAGAGATAAAAAATAATTTGTACTCTTTTTTTTTTTATTTTAATATTAAGCAAATTAAAATGCAAAAACAAAAAAATTTAGATTTAGAAAATGAACAAGAATTTTTAAGAAAATTAAATCAAAAATTAAAATTGGATGAACGTCAAGATTATCGAAAACAATTATTTCCACATGTTTTCAAACCAACAATACCAATGTAAGAGTATCATTGTAATTGAATTGAATTTTATTCATTTTTCTTTTAGCTGTACGCCAGATATGGATATTATACTCGATCTTCCAAAACGCGAACCTTGTCCTGTCTGATATTTTATAGAGTTTATTTGCCGGTGAATATATATATATGTTCTTACGTACTGTCATAGTATGCAATTATTTTGCTTATTTATTTATTTTTTACTACTGTTTTATGTTATTTTTAGTTTTCAAAATAATTTTACTTCTGTTAAATACTCTTTAACTTGTTGTTCTATAATAAAATATATGGGTACGTAGCATGTTTACAGCTATTGAACTGTTCGATGATAAGTTAGTGAAATTATTTCGAAATTAGATTAAGAAGTTTTTAATTTCAAGTAAACTTCATGTTCTTAGCTTCAATCTCTTTGAATCTATCTAACTTGTCCTCTCTCTCTCTCTCTCTCTCATCTTGTCATGTATACAAATAAAGTTTAACGTTGTTTCATATGGTTATTTTTTATTAAAAAACCAAACTATTAAAAAACCTTGTACTACAAAAAAACAATGCGCTATTTCACTGTGCGAAACATAATACAAAAATCAAAGCTAGACTGGAAGCGCTTGATCATCTAAAATATAAAAAAAAAATGATTTCATCTTTTGCTTAACATTAGTTATGTATAGTTTTCTTTACCAAGCTCGTTTGTACCAGCGAGTTGCTTTCGCTTTACCACATGTACAAACCTTTAAATAGAGAAAAACAGAAACGGGCATAAATATAATACTATATTTTAACATATCTTTATATTTTAAAAAAACTTACAACTTGTTGTCGATCACTTTCATCAACATAACGTTCAACTGTTGATTCTTTTCCATTTTTATCGCGACTTGTATGAACCCAATGACCATCATCAGTAAAACGAATTGTTGACTGAAAAAACAAAATTGATTTGTGTAAATAAATTTTACACAAGATTAATGAAAGATACATACTTTTGTTTCTTCACCATCAAGTCTTGTTTCAGAAAATTCTACATTTGGTTCAAATTCATACGATTGTGTTTTAAACGTTGATTCAGATTTAAATACCCATTTACCATTATCTTCTTGAGATATAATAATTGTTGGTTTAACAGCTTTAGCTGAGACACGTAATGCTAAACCAATACCTAAACAAAGGCGAAGAAAAAGTCATATTTTATAAGTATAGAAAATGATATAACATCCATACGGACTTACCAAGTTCGCTTAAAAAATCATCAAACTTTTCACCATCTTCATATTTCCATGTTCCTTTGAGTTTTTGAATGTCTGGCATGATGTTTCCACAAGAAAAAATAACAGTCTAAAATAAATTAAAAATATGTGAACTTGTATTTAAAGATATAAGTTCAAACTCTATCGGGTTGATAACGAGACTTTTAGAATCATAAACGAGAAAACTTCTTTTTTTTATTCTAAAAATAAGAAAGGTTTTTTCAGTATAATAAACTGTTTGCTCCAAACAAAGATTTCGGTAAAAAACACTTGTGTTTTTTCTTTATTATTTCACTTTGTCTCACTATCATGTTTCATGCAAATAATGGTACTCACTGTTTGACGTTACGATTAGCTGTGAAGATGGGTTTGATTTGAATGCGCGTGTATTGCGTTTTGAAAAAACGCGTACTTATATACTATGTGTACAAAAATGCAAAGAGAGAGAGAGAAAGAGAAAGAGAAAAGAGAAAAAAAGATATTGAATTTTTTGGTCCATTTTTGTTTGCGTGATGATACAGAAAAGCTTGTAAAAAAAGATAAACAGTTTGTTTAACTCGCATACCATATGCAAATTATGAAGTATCCTTTCATTTAAGAAAACAGAAGTCTTACCCACTCACTACCACGTGCAACTATGCCTGGATTTTGAAAAAAGATTATTTTTGCCTTCTTTTTATTATTTAAAATATTTCTATTGAATTGATATCTTCTTCATTTGGCATAGATTCTAGAACATACCTTTTTAAAATGTGGGTCGGATGAGATATATTTTCAGAAAAATTACGCGTGCCGCGCATAATAATCGGGTAATTCATGTTTTAAGAATATTATTTTAATAAGAGCTCCTGTTACTCAAAAATATCGATCACAGAATCTTAACAACGACATGAGAATAATAGTGTGCTTATTTTAGATAAAAAGAAACAGCTGTTACTATTAATATTGCTTTTTTCAATCTTTTCAAGATTGCTCCTTTCAAGATTATACAGAACGCGAAGGACAATGGATCGATAAAACACATCTTAGTAAAAATCTTGAACACTTCTTAAAATTATCTTACTAAAATCGTGTATGATCATCATACATTTTCAGATCTTGTCTAGAATTTAAATAAGATATGATGCTTTAGTTTTTTATTCATCCTTCTGTTTTGCTCTCATGCATCTATATAAATAGCATCGAAAATATATAATTGAATTTTTACAGTGTCATTTTTCTTCACAACGTTGCTCGTACTTGCTTGAACAAGGTATTCAAAATACTTAGTCAACCATTAATAAATCGTACTAAAAAAGAATAATTCTTAGTAAGATCTTACTATCACCGTAGAAAAATCTGATTAAATCTTAGAATTTTTGGGTCGCCCGATCTTAGTAAGATTTCTTGAAGGTCGTAGCGGAATGTAAGCAAAATCTTACTAATCTTAATACGATTCGAGTAAGGTTCTCAACACGGCTATCGTGGCGACTAACTATCAGCTCTGGAGGAAAACGTTTCATTTTCTGCTAAGTTTTCAGTAATAAGCATGACTTTAAGCCCGTTGCTGAGAGAAAAGTCTGGCTTTAACCAATTTTTATGACTTTTTATTTTATTTAGCGTTTTTTAAAGACAGGTCAAGTCAAAAATCATCAAACTTTATAAAAGAAACATAATTAAAACCAAAGTAATAAATATATATAATATTAACAAAAGCTTAATAGGGAAAAGCGTCAAAATTAGATATCACAAAATTAAATTTCACATCTATAATTTTGAAACACAGCATTATGCCGTTTTTGTAATCAACATTGCTTACTTCCGCCTGTAATATTACTTAAATTTATTATAATTTACTTAAAAGAATGAAAGTTCTTTGAGAGAAGGATCATACAAAAAAACCAAGTATGTTGCAGACATTTATTTTAGAAGAGCGTAAACATCAGTTCTTACCACTAAGTCAAGAAAGAAAGCTGACAACACGCAAAATCTGAGAACATTAATAATTTTCTTGTAACAGTAATTAGTATTTCCCATATCGTCATACAAGACTAGGTATCTAACAAGCGGATGGATCTTAATTTCAGAGGAAGATGATAAAGACCTAGAGTACTCATAATTATTGCCTTCTTCGTGTCCACAAAGAATGTATATTGTGCAGGCGTGCTTTGTTTTTATCCGTTTTTTATTTTTGTTTTATATGTTTACTTTTCACTTATAACTAAGTGTCATAAGTCAAAACACCTGAAAAAGTATATACCCACTTGTGATATATCACGCTTAAAAATACCTTGTCACAAAAACATATGAAAATTAGTCGGTCAGTATAACTTATTCAGATAATTCGAGAGAAATAAGAGAAAGGAGTTGAAAGGAAATTTCAGCTGAAGTAGATATTCATCTAAAGAGATCATAGCGTCCATAGAGCAACATCAAACACGATATATCAGTAGCTGAGGCACGTGATATGTCTGTATGAGGACGAATTTACATTGTTAAATTGTTCGGTGTATCGATTTTCAACATAAATAACGTTTTAGTTAGCATTGAAATAGATTACAGCTGCCAAAAATTTTATTTTGAACAGAAGTATTAAGTATACAGAAAATAAAAAATTTTTGAAATGATTCCAGTTTATTAAAAAAAAAGATAAAAGGCGACAAGTAATTATTGTACTGAGCAAAACGATTCGTTTCACTCGATATTTTCTATTTGAAAAAGTAATAATAAATCGAGTTTAAACGTCTGTTGGCTGTCATCGCTATTTTTCATTCAAACATTAAGTACAGAATATAATTCCATGATAAACTCAATTCCATACGTGCATAATAAATAACATGCATATTCAGAGTATAATCAGCCGAGATTTTTAATGCGGTGCGAAGCATACCGCATTATAGTAATAAACTGCGTGTTTACTTTCTAAGCTACAAAACTGTCATTTTCTGTAACGATTTTCTCGTAAACTAGAAGGACTAACATAAAAGTTTAAACGAGAACAGTGAGCTGTTAGGCCGAATTAGTAAATGTCCTCTTTTGAGACTTTGTGACTAATTCAGTCATTAACCAGAAGGCTTGAAAAAAGGTGTTTTGAACGTTTGGGACTTATAGTTTTTCAAAAAAAACGGATAATTAATCTGAGTCATACTAGCGCTTTTAAAGCAGAGTGTTTGCATATCGTGTGATTCACTTTATGACTATGCTCAACGAATAATTAACGTAATGATTCGCTACTAGACGCTTTACTGTGTTATAGATAATAACGCAGTGTGTACGATGATGCCAAAATTCAACTTGTTTCTTTTATTTACAGAGTGATACTTGAGTGTCTCAACAAACATTTTGAAGTTTAATGAATCAGTAGCAGAAAAAGACAATTACTCGTTCACGTGACTAATCTACACTTTATTCAGTTCTTTCCTGCGAACAATACTGTACATAATTTGACAAAAAAACTGAGTTCTCTGTTGCCGTATCCTTCATTTTCTTGTTCCTGCGTCGCACCGCATTCGCAACTCTCGCTAGCGTGATTGCCGTCTAGTTGAATATAATATTGAATTGATGAATGTCCATCTATAAAACTCTATCATTAATAATTTACGATTTTTTCTAGGGTATTTATTTTTATCTCGGGTTACTGGATGTGACTTGCATGTGATGGATACAATGTGATTTGCATAGCGTTTGAAAAAAAAATTTCAGACAAGAAGTTACGCAAAAAAAAGATCCGAGACATACATTCGATAGAGCGATGTCGATCGTCTATGAAAACATTACTTTTCCGACACTTGCTTATATAGCTAATGAAAACAAAATTTTCAGCAAGAAAGTTTTAGGATAAGTCACCGCAGTTAAAGTTGAAGTGGTCCAGAACAATTGTACACAGATGAGAAAAAAATTCTGTTGTATACCAGTCGATAGAACTTTCTATAACTTCTGACTGGTTCTTCATGATAAAAATTTAGAAAGACTTGTATCCAATTTACGAAGGATCTCGAGATTTGTTAGACCTTAATTAATATATGTTCTTATAAAACTAAGTTGGCAGTTCGATGTTCTGTCCAAAAACAAATACACTTATATATATTCCGCTGAGATTTGATAAAGTCTTGATAGAGTTACGGTCATTTCAATGTCAGTGGGCATAGTTTTCATATCTGGAAATTTTGTTGAAGATCGACCTCAGTTTTACGAAGAGAGCGTACCATATTTTCCACCTTAATTAATAAGTACCGCTCGCTAGCTTGTTGACTCTCCAGCGGACGCCCGGGTCGGTAAAGTTGTACTATATACTCATCCGTAGAAGTTTTACAGAAGAAAACCTGTAGAAAACTCGAAAACGCTATAAATACCAAAGGAAGCGTGCTAGACGGTTGAAATTTTGGATAATTAGATCACTTGTATAGCATTACAGTAGGTAAAATTTTGAAGTATATAGTATTTTATTTGGCAGAGTTTTCCATTTTTCGATTTTATGCAATTTTAGCAGAAAAATGAGGAAGATCTCCATAATTATTGAAGGAATAGCCGTGGGAAAAAATCCAGTTAGGTTTTTTGCCAACTGGATGCACTGATTCGATCGATGTATGGACGGAGATAAAAGAATGCGTACACTTGAGAAAGTTTCCTCCTTAGCTTTATAACATATCAAAATCTGCTAACAAGTTAACAATACAGACAGAAATCTTACATCTTTTTCTCAAAGGCGGAGACAAACGATTGCCTTCGGACCCAATAACACCGATGGAT
>CAJNOQ010001662.1:0-29558 GCA_905250885.1 Didymodactylos carnosus | reverse complement strand
CCCCCCGAGCCCGTCCCGGACCTGTTCGCATCGACTTAGAAAATTAAAAATACATTTCCTGGCTCAGAATTTGATGCTCTTTCGAATGAGATAGGTCTCGACTAATGTGCCAGACTTCGCTGTAAAGTACGGTATACATCCCATGGAAATCACCTAAATGAAATGGGCTTAATGTAACTTACGACACTTACTATTACAAAATTGTTTTCATTGATTGCATTTAGTGGTATAATGCATTTTGTTAATGCTTTAAAGTTGTTATTCCCTAAAACGAAAAAGAAATTGATCGCATTATAAGACGGAAAATAAACATCTCATAACTTTTGATGTAGACATAGGTCAAAGCTGTTCGATGGTTTCGCTTAACGGGAAAATCATGCTCTATTCTATAAAATCTGCGTTATTTACTAGAAACTTCTGGCATTTGACACTATCAAGATTTTCTGGAATTGCCTTTTGAAAATGTTTTCAGAAAAATTGAATATACATATTTCTGATTATGCACTCTTTGCGGAAAGGCGAGCATTACATTCTCATCTCGAGAAAGGTTTTTTTATCCAAATCTGATATTATTCACCTAAAAATGTGACTTGTTACCTTTTTTTCGTCTATAAGATCACAATAAACAATTCGAGGAAATCTGATTGACATATCAAGTGGCTTTTCTATAACGAAATTCAATAAGTTAATTTTTGCTCAGCTGATTTTTTTAATACTCACTATAATATAAATATTCAAATATTTCTTGTCCAATATGGGTAAAATTTGTCGACCATAAAACATTTAAATATGGTCTGAGTGATTTTATGTTGGTATGGCAGTCCAGTAAGGACGAGTATGCCGAATGACAGCGAACTAGCAAACTATCTTTCGTATCAATATTGCTCATGTTGAACTACTTACAACAAATAATTTAATAATATAAAACAACCAACACAATTCGCAATGTATAACATTTTAACAATAACAAACCATACCACCAAATAGTTTCCATTTTGTCGTATCTAAATAGAAGCGAAGTTAGTCAACAGGGAGTAGAAAAGAAATGATGAGCGGGACGTTTAGAACACTAAAAGCTTCATAATAGCTTGTAACAAGCTATTATGAAACTTTTAAAAACTATCGTAAGTACTTACCAATTTTAAAATTTGACCATAAGTGTCCAAAACATACTCCCAAAACACTTCTGATTTTACCAAGACGACTGTCCGGCATTTGAAAATTTGTAGCTTTGTGTCTGTGTGGTTGCTCATCGGGTGTAGTTGGGTAATCGAATGTGATACTTGCTGATGGTGTTACTTCGAGTGTACTTGTTTCAGCTATTGGAGGAGATTGGTGTATATCTACCCACCTATATCTAACAAAAAATATTGATATTATTATTCGTTAAGAAAGTATTGCTTTTGAAGTATGTGATATTTTTGCTCAATCATTCTATGGTTGATATAAACGCCAAAAGATGGCAAAATTTCTCTGATAAAATTGCTCTCAACTGGCATCATTAAGGGTAACTTAACGTTAGAAAGTACATAGTCCGTAGTTTGTAAAAGTCTTCGAAATGCACATAATTCAAAAGGAAAATAAAATTATTTTCTTACATTAATTCGTACAAATGTCTTTTTAATTGTTCCGAATGATGGTAAAATGGATGACGATATCGAATACTCGATCGAATATGGTCAGCTCGTTCATCATAATGATCGTTTTGGACTGCGCCTGTTGTTTGATTTATGTGTCTAAACAGAAATAAAGGTTTTATAAACAATAGTAAATTAGTAAATTGCTTGCAGTAGTTTCATTCTTGCCTTAGACGGGTGCTAGTAAAATCCAGCTTTAAACCAGTACTTCCTAAAATCTACATCCAGATCATATGTGGGATGGAAAACAAGCACATAAGGATGACGAGTATATAGTGTGTGTACTGATAATAACTTCTAAAATGCACAAAAATTAAAAAAGATATTAATTTCTAGAAAATAAAAGAAAAAAATCGCTGCAGAAACCCTTTTTTATTTTAGGGTTTTTTATTTTTAGGGTTAGGGGCCCCCCTAACTCGAAAATGAGTAATTAAAAATATCCACACCGCTTTAAAACTTTTAACTAAATATACTTCAATTACATAGAAATTTCTTCGTTGGACTCATACATTCTATAAAAATGATTTTTCTTACGTTTTTGTTGGTTTTGCATGTGGACGAAGGATTTATTGTCGTGCATGACGTGTATCCATAATCCAACAAAAGTTATCAACATAGTATTGTATCATTCTTGGATCACAATCTTGACACCAACAGCTAATAGGATTCCCAAAAAATGTTGTTGTTGAGATAATTATTACACCTTACTGAATCTAAATAATGACAAATTAAAACAGAAACGAAATAAGAAAGATTCTTTTTTTGATTTCTGGAAGCGCGCTTTGGCTGTACATCGTACAACATCTTCAGGTTTATAATGTGAGGTTTGATTTTGAAATAGGCTATATTTCTCCTCTTTTTTCTCTTCTGTTTCTTGTACAATGTTTAACCACATGTTAAATTAGGTCTTTAGATAAGATATATGACGTAGCTTCTGCTGAAGAAGTGAATGGAATACATGTTGGCCTTTCTCCAAAGCATGTTTGTATCGGACTACAGTTAAAATTAGAAATTGAGTATTCACTTACCAACTAATAAACCTACTATTGTATAAAAGCGATTTAAACGATTAATGTTATCATCCATGCCAAATAAATTGGCATTAAATAACTTTCGTAAAATTTCGATGAAAAACGCCAAATTCATTTTTGGATCTAAAAAGAAAAGGAAGAAGGACACTAAACCACATATCTAGTCCGCCTGTATATCGAAGGAGTACAATATCTAAACTTGGTTTGAATGTGGGGACTATTTTACTTAGAATGAAATGCGATTAGTATCTTTTAGTTAATCTTGTTTTACTAACATGTGATTAGTAAAACAAGATTAACTTCCCGTCAGTATAATAATACGATTAAGTTTTCGTATGCGTTCTATCCAGAAACAAGTGTAAGTGAAACCTGATTTAGTTATATTCTCTAACAGTAAAGGACAAGCTACAGAGTGAACTTATTTTGCTTGTTCTTTTCTGCACTGATAATAACTGTGTTCGATTTCGTTCGTTAACAAATATCTGGTATAACATGCGAAATACATATATATATATATATATATATGCAATACCATACATATATCTGATAAATAAAAAAAGTTTTGTCTAGATCAATATGAAAATGTAGACTCATCCTAGAAAGAATATATGTTTGTGATTTTCCTCCAAACTTGAATATCTGATAATGTTTGTTATTTCACTCACAAAAAATGTCACAAATGCAGATACTTACTACGAGAAGCAAAAACAGAGAGTACAATCATCAAGAACAACAGGTGAACTATTGATTCTTTATAGATTTCATTTTATTCTTAGAAAATATAAATTTGTATTTAACAGCGTGAGAAAAGTCAGTTAAATTTAAAATCAGGACAGCGTTAGAGGATAACGTCTGTATTCAATTTGTTTTTGTGTCATATGTAGGCACAAGTACTTTAATTTTCTTCTTTTAACAGCTAAACGTTCGACAAGTTCTGTTCGAAAAGAATTAGTTCAACATAATATAGGAGAGAAGAAAAATTCATTGACAGTAGGAAGTTTCCAAAAACCACCGGCAGTTAAGGTGAGATTTTCATAATTGCTGTGAAGGGCTATTGTGGAATATTAACTTCTTAATTAGAATCCAAATTTCTAGATTATTTAAGGAGAATGAAGTTCGTCAGAGAAGACGACCAGCAAAAAGATCAATCACTTCCGAAAAAATCATTCAGATTTTTCAATTATTGGCGCCCGAAGAACTACTCTTATTAAATACGACAACATGGTCTAATCGTGACGAAAATTAGTGTTGAACAAATTATGTGGTAAATTACAAATTGAAAAAAATGATACAAATCGTAGATGGATACTCTCTGTATGGACCAAAAACATGTACAATCTACGAACAATTGTGAATGAACGATCAAAGTATCTTTTAATATCTTCGGTATTTACGTTCTTTTAAGCCTGATCGACGCAACTATTAATGTTGAAATAACCATCGATAATGTACAGACTGAACGTCCATTACAAATTCAATTTTCCGGTTCATAATCAAGTAGCAACCGCACATCTTAACGAAGAAAGATTACAATATTCTATTATATGTAGAGGACAAGAAACAAAAGCTGTCTCATACGTTTCGCTTAGTTTCAGATACTTGTTCTTAACGTAGCTGTTGGATAATTGCTTAGTTCTACAATGCTACTTGATCCAACTATAGAATGTCGAACAAGTGATATAAATATGAGTCTGGAAATGCCGGATTTACAAGTGACGCGTACGTTAAACTACTTTCCAATACAATATGTAATTTAAATTCTTTCTTTTTTCTTTTTAGCTGAACCAAGTGATGATGAGGCATCAGATCTCAATACGTCGAACACATTGCATCTTATGGTAGAAGCTGTTAATATAATTCATCGTGGCAAAGAAATGGTAAAAAGTCGTGATAAACAGTGCTATGCCATATTCAAACTGTCCTGTTAGGATTCTTAAATCAAACGTTGAAATCTTGATGTTTTTCTATTAAATGTCTTTTGATTTTTCGGACGGAAAAACGTAACAGAATAAATATTAACTTGCACACGTATCTCTTTTCATCTATATTCAGACAAATTCATCGAACATTGAAGAAACGACACGCTCGAAATCAGTGACCACATCTCATGAAGTTGAGTATTGTATCGGAAAAGAAGAAAATGATAGAGATTTGATAGTTGTATGCACGTGCCATGAATCTTTAGATGGGTCCACCAAATAATGATTCCAATAGTATTGGTCATTCATACAATGCACCTTGTCTTAATATTTATAATGTAAGTGTTTTTAGCAATACTGATCATTAGGAATGTTATCACAACATGTAGATAATCCTGCGATATTTAGGGCAATTTTCATTGGAATGAAGAAGGACAAGCTTATTCTGCAACTGAAGAACAAACTGTATGTAGTCCGTACAATTTATTAGAACCCGATGAGTGGAAACTATATCCGTACATTATTAATAGTACAATAACGAATGACGAATACTTCGTAAATGTGATACGAAACTGAAAAGCAGTATGACCCAGTATCTTTCTAGGATAATGGAATTGATAAGCAATCAAACACTGATCATCATTCTGTCGATAATAACAAAAATGCATCGCATAAAGTAAGAACTGCCAATTACAGAACTTTGTTTTAAAAACTCCACAATGTTACATGTTTCATGTTTCTTTGAATACATTTTGTGTTACAATTCTGACTGTAAAGTTATATCGCCATTTGTAATATTGCTGGCTAATACGAATTATTGTTTATTACTATTTTAGGACATAGGATCAAAGAACACATGTGTACATATGAAAGTCGAGGATAATTTAACATCATTGCCGACAGAACATCGATCTCTAATTGATTTACTCCTTCAGCGCCCTTCAGTGAGAGATAAAATAATGTCAGAAGTTCCCAAACAACCGGTAATATTACGTGTCACAGATACGAATTTCGATAAATTCAAGCAACAACTTGCTGAATCTAAAAATAAACACAATATTAAAGAATCGTTTTCACCTGGCTCAAGTTCAAAGTAAAAATCTATGTTGGCTTAATTCTTCGATGCAGTTGATATTAAGTAGTAGAGAATTATTGAACAACCTTTTAAAATCACAAAGTGACTTGTTCGAAGACGAATATTATTCGAAAGTAGAACAAAGTATCACATCATATTTAATTCAGCTTGAAAAAACACCTTCATCTGCTGTCATTACTGAACAAGCAATAATTGCTCATGTAAATGACCTTCGAGAATATGGTCCAAAACAATATAAGAATAGTACAAATACATATATCCCTATAATTCAGGAAGTTGATAAAACAAGTTGTGTACGTGATTATCTTTCATATATTCTTGTTCCAACGGTATCCAATTTCATTGATGTTGAATTGAATATAATTTCAACATTAAAATGTGATTCATGCCATGGATTAAATCTGTTATACGAAGAGAAACATTCAACATTTACTCTTCGAACCTCACATTGTAGTGGAAAAGCAATGCCTGAAACATCATTAACAAGTTATTTTACACCAGATACTGGAGATTTAAAAACTTGTCAGCTGTGTTCCACACGATCTAATAATCATACGTGTTCAAGTGAAATAACAAAACTACCACAAAATTTATTTTTTAATTTTATAGCTGCTGGTTATATTTCTGGTACATTAGTAGAAACAAATCAATTTTATTTAAAACGATCAGTTAACATGGAAAGATTTCTTTCAACAAATACTATTGCCCTTCCATGTTATTCACGTTACGACCTATATTCTTTTATTGTCAGTGTCTGTTCCAGTGATAACAGTAGGCATTATTTAGCCTACTCTGAATACGGAGCACAGTGGTACAATGTAATGATAATACAATAGAAAAGGTAGAAGAATCAATTCTATTTTCTGAATCTTATACTGCAGTAGCAGCAATGTATATTCGTCGTCCATTAACCGAGAAAACTGATTTTACCGATATATTAAGACAAATTATAAATAACTTTGATGATACGATTCAACGTAGTGCAACAAGAACAAGTGATTCAAAAACGGCGTTAGCAAATGCATTAAATGCCATATTAAAAGAAACGAATGTTTTATCTTGGGTTTTTGCTTTTTCGTACACATGTTTACAGTGTACTGAAAGTAGGTGTCGTAAATAACAGTTTTTCTGAGTATTAAAGTAGAATACTATTTTTCTTTCTGTAGGGTGGCGTTCTATTGGTTGTGAGTATCTTCAGTTTTCAAATGAATCAGATGTTTCATCCGATGGAGTTCTAGATTTAGAAAATAAACTAGTTCAGAAGTATTTTGTTCCAAATCTGCAATGTAAGTTATCCACTTATTATGTCATAAGTTTACTTTTTACTAGAAATGTGGCTACAGTCAGCGCTTATAATGGAATGTTTGCAACACTGATTTATAAATCGATTTGAATACTTCAGGTCGTAATTGTCCTGGTAAAATACACACTAAAAACGAATGTTACATAATCTCTGACAATCCAAGCCATTTATTAGTAATCCATAATACAAGAAATGCTGGTTTGCGTCGATTAATAAGAGATCATTTATCACTAAGATGTGAATTAACATCGACTATTGTTGATTATTATTTAAATATTTTATTAGTTATTACTGAAGATGCACGAACGCTTATTGTTAAAAAGTGTTCCAACTCCGACTATTTATGTTATAATCAATCGTTTAAACGATTCGAACCATTATCAAATGGTTCGATTGAAACGTTTCTAGCTGCTGCAACCCAGGTGTTGCTCTGCTATAAAGCAAACGAAGGAACAGTTGATACATATTCAACACCTGCTGAAAAACAATTAGACATTAGTACATGGAAGTTATTACCTGAACCAGATAAGAAAAACATCAACATAGTCAGTGGTCAATTATCACAAAAAACTGCACATTATGTTACTGATCGGTATGATTTATCAGCAGATGATTTAAAAAATTTAATTCAACCAAACTATGAATTAAATGATACAATCCTAAATGCACATTTATATCTAACAGCAAAACTCGTCCAAAACACAATTTTATTCGATTCAGTTGGTACACACACATTCATTCAACGTGGATTTGCTGCAAAAGATTTTATTCTATCTCACAATGAATGGTTTAAAAATAATATTGTTTTATTTCCCATTCATCATCATCAATCTTGGTTGATGTATATAATTAATATTCAAAGCAAGTTTATCATTGAATTTGATTCTGCACTGTCAAACACCTTCCCCAAAACAAAATATATACAATCAATATTAAAATTGTTAGACATTCAACATTATCCAGCATTCGGACGAAAAATCGACTTTAACCAATGATCCATAGCTCGCCCAAAGTCTTTTGGACAGCAAGACGATACATCATCCTGTGGTGTTCATTGTGCTCTATTCGCAAGAAGCCATTGTACTGCTACCCGTCACCCTCCTATTACCAGAAAAGTCATTGTTCAATATCGCAACTTAATAGCTATGGACCTAATTGCCCAAGCATAATTTTATAAAACTTCGGACACAGTTGAAAAATTAACACCCACTTTCAGTTTCACAGTTAACTGTCATAAACCATTTCGCGGGCTATATCAGTTGAACTCTACATCGAAACAAAACATACAATAATAAAAAAGCAATGATGTTAAACTAGAACGGAAGGGCTAACACAACGTTTTCACGCGCTCAACGTGAATCTTGATTTTCACCGGCTCTCAGGCATAGATTTCGATGTCATCGATCAGTGTTTCATGGTGGAGTTTCGAGTTTACGGGTGTTTAACTTGGATGAGTAGCTTTTGGAAAATTGTTAGATTTAGCTGAGTTGCGAAGGAGAGCGGTGAGGTATTTAGTTGGTATTTTATGCTTCATTTTTATTGGATGAATAATAAGTTGAATAGTATTGGCTGTTGTGCTAGCTTCCATCTAGTTAAACTTTCCGTTCATTTTCGACATTGCTGACATGTAAACGAAAACCCCTAACGAGATTATCAACTTCGATCCTTTAACGCTAATTTGTACATTTTGTAGACTATTGATTGAATCAATTATATTAAATCAAAAATAGAAATCAGTAGTGCGACAGATGTTACCCGTATTGTTTCTTAGTGACACCTTTTATCCAGCTGTATCGTCTGATAAAGAGTCACACTTTTATAACATACACATTTCGGATAACGCTACTGATACCCGTTACTTCGCAGCAAAGAACAATTAATATCTCAAAATACATTAAAGCTAGTTCATATATCTTGATATGCACTTTCAGTATAACATAACATAACATAATGAATACATTCAATATACGATTAACTGGTAACGTTTGATGCGACAGTTCAACTCTTTACAATGATCGAAAAAAGTCGAGTATACCAGAGATAAGATTTTTAGTGAGGGTGAGGGTGATAGATTACTTTTCCCTTTATATTAACTATTATATTAAACTTTATAAGTAGCAATGGGTACGAAGTGGAGAAGAGGAGTGGAAAATGATTAGAAGAGTTAAAGAAGGTTGGTGCAGAAACATTAAAAACAATCTGAAAAAAAAATGAATCACAAATACAAGAATTAAGGAAACAAAGCTAGACACCAATTACAGTTCGCGAAGATTGAGAAGCTGCCGAAGTTTACTGAGCTGCATACTTTGTGTGATACTAGATAATGTATAACCAGAATCCGAACGTAATTGAACTATAGCGTTTAGCGATGATAGATGCAAACATTTTATGTTAATATACTAGTAAAGCGTTTATAGGACTCGCCATTTGCTACGTTTGATGGTTACAGCGTTAAAAGATGTAATTACAGATTTGTTGTTCTTGCCTGCATCATCACATGATGGCAAATATTTATTATTTCTGATAGGATTAATATAAGGTCATCGCCGTTAGAAAAAGATAGTTTCTATAGTCAGTTTCTATAGTTGTTAACAGTTTAGAAATCGCGATCTACTTCAGTATACACCGAAAGGTATCAAGAAATCGTGCAAAAATTCGATTTCGTGTTCATATTTATTTTCACTTGAATTTTAACATGTGTACATTTACGAACGTTGAGCGAAAGTATGACGCATCTTCCAATCAAAAACGAGTTGATTTTTCTGCATTAAAATATGACTTCTTTATTAAAAATCGAATATTTTACCTTTACGATGACTTGCAATGCACATTAACTATTGATCAGTTTTGTCAAACCAGAGAGAATGGTAATCCACTAAGTTAACATTTCTTCATATTAAAAATCTTTTTATTATGAGGAAATCAATATTATAGTGAACAAAACCTACAAGTTTACTTCCATCTTGACCAGTTTCACGAAACAGCTTTCCAACCATGACTTCACGAAAAAGTTGTCACTTACAATTAGATTTATTGACAAATATTAGAGAGCTGAATAACAATACAAATTATTAAAAGAATTCAATTCATAACATTCACCATTGTTCAATACTCGAATTGAATAATAAACTTTCCAACTTTAGACCGTGAGTTTTCGAATCATCAGTTGGAAATAAATAGACATCTGGTCCTTCAGCATTCAGTGCTTGAATTCTGCAATAAAAAAAAAAGTGATGAGTAAAGCAAAAAAAGATCACCGCTTAATGCGTACCCGTCCGATACCCTGACTTTCATGGGAACATTGAAGCCATCGATAACACTCAGATCATAATAAATATTAGCATCTAATGTTTTGACATGGATTTCGAACAATGTGACGCCCTTACCATCTGGACCACCACCTTTCTGGCTTGACCATGTTTGAAATTTCCTTTAAATCCCGTCAGTGCGTAAATTATTTCTTCCAATTACCCTATCTTAAAAAGTCATAGTGGAACTCGCCGTGGATCATTACTGATGCCAAACCCAAGACAATAAACATGATATTATTGTTCATTATTGTAACACAGTATAAAGAATAAAAAATCGAAGAACTTGAATACAATTCGAATGGTACAGTTTAGTGCATGATATAAAATCTGAATATATAATATATAATAAATATTGCACAATAAAGGACAAAAAAGAATCTGACGTCCGCCAGAAATTCATATTTTTCAACCTGCGTATGACGTTTCTCTTTTTCCATTGTTAACCACTAAACAAAGTTAAACACTAGTAACAAAGTTTTTCACATTTCCTCTTTCCCTTCTCATACTAAACGTACTAGATTACCATTAAGCCTGATATGAAAGAACCATTCACATTTAAGGGACCCCCCTCAGAAATGGTGATTTTCCGTCAAAAAATCGGTTTTGAGAGACACACATGAAAAAGATAGCCTTAAGTGTCTACTTTCAGAATCTGTATTGCTTTTGGTTACAAAAGTGGTTTTTCCGGGATTTTGAGCAAGTTTTCTAAGAGCCTCGAAAAAATGGGTCTTCAAATAATGGTTTTTTCCTGAAGGCAAAAACATCAAAACATAAACGTAACGGTGTTACGCACTATTTTTGTCGAGCGTTTTTGAGGGACCTAATATGATCAGAAGATTTTGATATTTATACATATAATTATTTGTGCTACAGTCAGCCCATATACGCAAGAATAAAGTCGCTATCTCGGGTTGGAGGGTCAAAAACTGAAAATTAAGTCGGCAAATGTACAAATTTTTTAAAGCGCTGAAGCTCAAAACCAAATACGCCATTTTGTAGAGAATTAAATTTTCTACGAAACCATATGTTTAGAAATTTATTTTTCGAAAACTTTCTCAGCTAAAAATAGAAAATCCGATTTTTGAAATGTTCAAAAACCGGTTTTGAGACT
This sequence comes from Didymodactylos carnosus, assembly GCA_905250885.1. Taxonomy (NCBI): domain Eukaryota; kingdom Metazoa; phylum Rotifera; class Eurotatoria; order Philodinida; family Philodinidae; genus Didymodactylos; species Didymodactylos carnosus. Next base: position 18,150 of record CAJNOQ010001662.1, on the reverse strand, counting down.
CAAAAACCAATTTTTATCTAAAAAGCGTTTTAAACGGATTCTTAGAATTAAAAATTTACACCTAGTGATGTATTCAAAATTTTCGAAAGCGAAAATATTTTTTTTATAAACTTGATCAGCGAAGTGTCGCGTTACGTGGACAAGCCGGAAAACTCACCATCAGATTGAACATTAATACGCTAGAGGGTAGAGTTTTTTTATCCAACTTTATTCAAATTAGGTCAACAAAATATATGAAGACACATTAAGAACAAAAATTTACTTTATACAAAAATTAATCTGACAACCATGCACACACAGACACACTAAACAGTTAACAAGTTTAAGCTTTATCTTGTTGTTTTATTTGTTTCAGTTGTATGTTTCTTTCATTTAAATCTTCATTCAATTTTGTTAACGTAAGTTGAGCGTTCATGGGTAGAAAATAAGACGATTGAGTACCAATATAATCCGTTAATTTCAAACAAGTTGCATGACTTAAAATAAAAAAAATCATACATTTAAACTTGTTTTAATTCATAATACTTATTAATTACTTACTTAGTATCAAAATGTTTTTGCACTAATTTTATTTGATCAATGACATTAGTATTACTATTATCATCTTTGAATTCTACTGTTAATGATTTATTATCATCATTCTTATTTGGAATTTGTGAATTTGTAACTATCATATTTGTTTTTATAAGTTGAAGATAATCGTCTGTTAAACGCATTTGTGTAATCATTTCATCGGGCACAGTTAAACGTTTTGATAATAAATGATCAAAGAGATGATATAATGAACGATGTTCTAACAATTCTGTAGTTATTTTCGATGAACGATCATAAATCGATTTGAGATATGCATATTCACGCTTTAATTGACCTAAAAAAACGTGAGCTATACGACGACGATATGAACGTTCTAATAATTCACGTAAACTTGTTTCACATTGTCGAATTTGATCCGATGATGGTGCTTTCTTCTCTGTACGATCGGCCAAGATTCTAAACAGTTATATTTAGAATATCTGTAAAATAAAATGATTTATACTCACTTGAGACTATTCAACGGATTATTGGGCGTAAAAAATGGTTTTAATTTTTTAGTTAAATCTATTTGAGCAATTAATGCGATACGTTTAGCTTCGGTAAGATGTAGTTTAGTTTCCATTTGGACAAGTCTTAATGATGATAACAGAAAAATAGCACATTTTTGAGATCGAAGAAGACCGTGTCAAACACCTACCGCCATGTGCTCTCATTAAGTTGTTGGATTAATTCGGGAGTTGGTCGTACTAATTCAGGAAGAATAACATGTTCATCGTCGTTCTAAAATGATAACTAAACGCAAATACGAAGATAAAGTCCGATTAAAATACACATACCCAAACTGTATTTAGTTTGATAAGAAAATTTTCTTCGGCTTGAATAAAACGTAAACCAAGATCAATATTGACTGCACAATACGATAAATCCTGTGTACAAGACTAAAAAAATCAAAATATAATTGTTTGTCCAAATTTAATAATAGAAATCAGACAAAAATTTTAAGCTGTCACTCTACAAGAGCTGTTATTATTTGAGAAAGAAACATACTAATGTTGTTAATAATTTTTCTAGTTGTTGACGTGATTCGGGTAATATTTGTCTTAGTTTAGCATGTTTTTTCAATAATATTCGATATCGTTGAGATTTTGATTGAACTTGACTTCTAAAAAACGCAAACAAGACAAATGTGTAGCTATATCCAGTAAAATTAGCACATACATTTACTTGAGTGCATTTAGTTCAGATGAAAGGTCATTATTACGTTCAACCAATTGTGAATAGTATTCATTTGTTAACGATGACAGTTTTCTAGTAAGAAAAGGTTTATCAATAAAAATCTTCTAATACTTTTGATTATACTAAAATGTACTAAAAGAAAACAAGTATGTATAACTACCCATTTTGTAATGATGATAATGTATTGAGCATATAACGACGTTCATCAGCATTTTCACACACATCATTTCCTAATGAACGATAACTATAACAGAAAAAAGTGTTGACGTTTCTCTGAAATTTTATCATTAATAAATAATAGAACAACTGCGGTCTAAAGAAAGTTGGACTAGAAAGGAAAAGTGGACTCCCTTCTCTACCGACCTAAATTACAACACTTTGTTTTTCGAACATGACTAGTACAGTGCTAGAAGAAAACTTAATAAAACTTTCTTTACCTTGAAATTTCGTCTTCTGATAAATAATAATCCATTGATAAATTTTCCATTATCCACCAAAGAAACGATTGTCCAGATTGGTATTCTAACCATACAAAATCGTGCGGTTCAAACTGTTTAATTAATGGATAATTGATTCGTTTAAGTAACTCATAAAAGTTTAAGCCAAAATCCGACATTTTTTTTTACAAATTAAAAGCTCGATTCGATCTATAAGAAAGAAAACTAATAAAAATAAGAAACAATAACGGTACAGATTAAAAGAAGACAAACTGCGTAAGAAACAAAAGATTTAAGACTCACTTTTAGGCTAATAACGCTTGGAAAAGGTGAGAAAAACCGGCGTGAAATGATTATTATCGGTCAATATGGAACGGATATTCTCTACTAACACATGGAAAAGTTAGCTACAAAATGTAGTGCGTGATAGCGACAGGTTTGGGATCCGTGCATTAGTGCTAGAAAAGACAAAAAATCAATATACTCAAATCGATTTGACGCTAAAAAAATTTCTTTCACAGCTATTGCACCATTCTGTTCTTCTCATATTTCAAAAAAGTTTGAATCCGTTCCTAACATGCGATGAAAAAGAAGAACATAAAAATCACACTCTTCTCATAATATGATCCTTTTTCCATCATCATTAATCCATGAAAAACTTCATAAATGCATACCCCTGCAATGCACAACATAGTCTCGAAGATCTAACAACGCATACATCCGAAAACAACTATTCGTCTATTTTTCATGCGCTTTGTCTCTGTTTCCGCAACTAAAAGCGACATCTTTTACATTACACATTCACGTATCCTCTCCTATTATATAGAAAATTGTAGACTCAAGATTTCTCAATCATTAATTTTTATCCACTAGAAACAGCATTAATTTGAGAAACCAAAGGCTGCGACTCTGATAGATGGATTGACTCTTTTCAGTACTTCTTCTATTCGCTCTTTCTAACAGCGAATTGTATAGTTCACAACGATCATTCATGCGCTTGTTTTCGCGCAAAAATACACTATGTCATAAATCCGTTGGAGATAGAGATTCGACGTCAGAGGTTGAATAGATACTAGAATATCTAATTGTTTGTCCATTTTTTGACATTTCTGACATTCATTGTTCGTTCGAACTTTTAAGAATTATAAATCATCAGATAGAAATCAGATCAAATATGCTGCCACTATGAATGCAATTTGTGTCTTCACAATATGGATGAATTCAAACGTTTCAGTACTACGTCCCTCGTTTCTAAGTCATAAATCACTGCAAAATTAGTGACCGTAATATGGTAGACGTAACTCTTTTGCCAAAAATATCATTTTCCAGATTAAAAATCATGGTGCTTGTCGTTTTTGTGATTTGACATCTAAACGAACCAAGAAATCAATACGTTTTCTGGAATCCTGTAAAATGTCCCAGAAATTCTCAGTTACTGAATACCACACTTGTTTAATGTTTAGGTTGTTTAGGGCTACATTCCGTTCAGAAACATATAGACACTCAATGATTTTCCCGAGACTCCGATCAGACCTACTAGAAACCCAGAATCAGTTTCGTCGAATTCCCCATCTTGAATCACGTCCAGTCCATAAGTTTGTGTGACCATTAATTTGTATGATCCCCTACAGTGTAAATCTGAAAAAAAAAAATTAAAAAAAATAAATAAAAGTGTTTTTTTATTTACCTTTCTCTGAATCATATACAAAAATTCGTTCCATCATTGACTAGCGAGGTAAGGTTCCCAAGTGCGCAATCGCTCTTTGCTTGAATTCTGGTGAACAATAGGTAATGGACTGCGCTGAATCCCAATCTGACATTAGTTTGTGCTGCTATGTCTCCAGAGACCGGGTTTCTGGAAAACCAGGTTTTCAGAAACTCTAAAAATTAACCAAAACCTTTCTTAATAAGGCATGATTGTAGACCGCAACTTTCTGATTAAAAGGAGATATCTCCCAGCTCTATAGGACCTTTCTTTGCAAAGTTATAGAATTTACGCGAAAAGCCCTAAATGTTCATTGTCAGCTCAAAGCTACAGAAATAAGAAGAAATTAATTTAGGGCTTTTCGTGGAGCCCGTGAATGCATATTTCACGCACCTTAGTCAGTGATGGAACGACTTTTTGTATATGATTCAGAGAAAGGTAGATAAAAAAAACACAGAATTTTCTCTTTTCAGTTTTACAGTATGGGCTTTCATGGATGAAATCAATCTCTCAAAAACTACACAAGACAGGAACGTAATGTATACGCTTCTTTTATCTCCACGATGTATAGGCGACATCTTTTGTGGCTGTTGGCCATTCGCTCATTATGTTATCCAATTATTTTCTGCAATGCTCTCTGGATTCTTGTACGATCAAAAGTGTAACTTTTACTATTATATCTACTATTTTTTTATGTTATCCACATTGTGATTTATTTTTTATTTATTTATTTATAATGATGCTATCAGATATGTTAGAGTAGTTCAATTCGTTTTCATGGCTAAACTGTTAATCAATGCATGATTAGGCAAGATATGAGCGACCTCGACAATTTTGTTTTTACTTTCCAGATTTATAACCTATAAACACTAGATCATAGTATTTTATTGCTCTCAATAGGAAGATCTAAAAAAAAGAGAAGAAAGAACATAAGAAAACTACACAGACGCTCCTCCTCTGCTTCGTACACGACAGATTCTCAGATGACATAAAATAATTATAGCTCGTTTTTCTCTGTCAAAGACATAATAGTTTACGCGAAGTAAAGATGTAGGCTTTTGTATTTTATGGCATTGAAAATACATTTTCTATCGATATTTATGATTGGCAAGAAGGTCCGAAGAACTATGACGAGATTTCGAGTGGAAGAATTATTAATGGGCGCGCAATGCTTCCAGTAGATTATATGTTTAACTGCTGATACCAGAAATAAGGAGCAAGTAATAAACATTGTTTCAGTAATAATGAAAGAAAAAAATAACTAAGTTTTATAAAGGTTTAGTGTTACTGCATATAATCCTCTATAGTATGGCTAATCGATCAAGACACTGGAAATATCATCTACTTTTTTTTGTAGGTGTTGATACTCCATGTTGCTTTTACCGCACTGGAATCAATAATCCCTTCAGAACGGTATGGGATAGGCGAAGAAACTTTATAATTTTTTAAAGTAAAGCACGCTAATGCCATCCATCTTTTTAGTCGATGGAATAAGTTATTATCGTTAACTAATGAAGCCGAAGATTTATTTGATAATCGACATCATTCTCTGCATAGATCATTTAAGCATTGTGATAAATCATCCATTTGTATTTTTACATCAACACAACATGATGATTATCAAATATCATCGATGTCATTGATCGTATCATCTTCAGGTGAATGCTCTTGGAGAAAACAAAAAGATGAAGATAAAAACTGATCCGAAGAAAATCTAATAGACTTAAGAGAACAATTGATCCGAACAGAATTCTGAGGAGAAGATGTACGTTTCTAATCATTAGATTGAAGCAAATTCAACCAATCGTCAATCTCTCTAAGTGTAGTTTTAGTTCTTTAAATAAAACTAGCTCTAATCATACTATTCTGTAAATGTTTGCAACAGGAACAAAGTCCTATGTTCCAAAATTGCATCGTACCACAGCTAGACAAGTTCAAAGTGGACTCGAGAGCTTATGGCTTTTTCAAGCGGACTTAAACTGGGAAATAGATTTACGTCGATGAGAGATCAAAAATACCAGATTTTAAGATGAAGAAGGAATGCACATGTCTCTCTATTTATTTGAAAGTCTCTTTTTATGTTATCTAGGAAATGTCTGATTTACGTCGTATTGAAATTAAACGTATTGATGATTTATGAAAGCATTTTTTAACACATTCTTGGTGAATCCTCTAAAATTCAAGAAAAGAAAGTTCTAGTTTTGACAAAAATTGATCATTATAGTGTTGAAAAACCGGTGTACGATAGTCATACTCATCTACAACAATCGACAAAAATAATTACGTGATCAAGATAAAGATCCTGAACGTCTGGGATTCACATTGGTAGATGTAGTCGAATAAGAACGTTTTTCGACTAATAATTATATTCGTCAGTAATGCCTAGTAGTCGTACAACATGTCAGCAACCGATGTTAAGTGACCGGCATTTATTAAATAGTAGAAGACATTTACAAGGTTGGTCACGCATACTAGTTTTGATCGTGATGTTATATAGCTCGTATTTCGAATTTAAGTGAAAACGATGATTATACGTATTCATAATTTGAGGATGAAAAAAGAGTTCATCCGACCAATTTTTGACTAATGTGACTATTTATCTATTTTAGTCATCTCCCTCCGTTTGGTATAATTGAAATTCATTTGGATGTCCTTAAATGTGAGAATGTAACCCACCTGGAATATGTTGTGGCTGATATTTCATTCAACATTTAATCGTCATGATAATATTAAAATAACTCTTCAAGGTGAATACCATCTAAAATGTTATCATATAGACCATATAATGCTGGTCACAGTGCATTTTTATTTTTGACAATCAAAAATTACTGCAAGTTTTAAGTCATTTTTTCCTTAGGTGTTAAATGTTTTCGTACACAAATGGGAGAATCACCGTTAGATCGTTAGTTATTAAGTTTTGAAACTCGTCATTTGTCACAATCAAACTGTGAGAAAGATCAGGATGCCGATGATGATGATGCAATAACTTATTTCGGTTTGAGACTATACGATTCAGATACTCTTCATAAAGTTTCTAATCTCGATCGATCAAAACATAGTGATGTTGAGGCCTTTTGTCCATTTAAAACCGAACTGAAATGGATATATAAATGTGAATTATCTATTCGTAAAATGCCACATGTTATTCAATTTAGAAAGTATCAACAAATTCATTTACAAAATGAATAGAAATAGAAGAAATAGAAAAAGATGTACAAGAAAATACATCATTATTTTTAACATTTTAAAATTATTTCAGTTTCAACGAAGAATCCGATAATTTCTTTCGTTTTTCTCTCTCTATCACTCTATCAAACATATTTAAAATGTATATAATTCTTGATAAATCTATTTATTTTTATTTGTCATTTTATTGCATCAATCAAACTATGTTTGTTACCTATAAAATATTTACATGTAGGATATCCATCTATTTTTTTATTACTTCAGTTGTTTTGAAACTGCAACAATTAATTTTACCTGCAATACTATTAATGCTATATATTTTTGTTCTGTTGCTCTATTCTACTTTTATTGTATTTTTAAAGTAATATAAGTAGTAGATAAACAGGAACTGAATAAATTTACTTGTCGAAACGCTATCAGCAGTCTATTAGCATTGACACTTGAATATTAGTGACAGTCAATACTCATCATTTTGCCCTTTTGATAAAGCTCTCTGTAAGCTGAATATATTAGCCATATATTCAGAAATTGATCCAAGAAAGAACAGGAACTAGAAGTGAAGGGTGTATTTCCTCTTTCTCTAGTTTCACATCATAGTCGTCTTAAAGCTAGATGTAGTCAATTGTAGATGTAAGTTGCGTGTCATAAATATTTTTGTTCTAGGTTTTCTAATGACATATAAACATCACGTACTATGGTAAAATTGTTAGAATATATCCACATCTGTATAGTATCTTACAAATATTGTACTATTTCTTCTTTTGTTTTACAAGATCTACTCATATCATATTAAATGTATATCAATAATTTCAAATTAACTTTATTTTTATATTAAATTTTAGTTTTTTTTCTAATAAAAAAAAAATCTAATAAATTAACTTAAAATATTGACAATTGCCTAAAGATAAAATATAATAAACATGTTGATTAAAAAATATTAATCGAATATTCTAAATTTAGATATACCTATAAGTATAAAATTATATTCATACATTAATTAACTATATTTTCAATTAAGATCGTTGAGTTTATACTTTTTTTTGTTTAATAATAATGGAAAAAATCAGTTACTGTATATTGATAGATTAAATAAATAGGATTTTCTCTTTTTCTCTGGTGGAAAAGTGATAAAAAGCATTGATTATGAAAAAAAAAAAACAGAGTGCCTTTTCTCGATTATTCATCTGCCAAAAAATTTTTTATGAGCAAGGAATATGTTCATAGGAATCTATAGAAGAAAAGAAGGTGATCATCACCATCATCATCATCATTATGGAGAGAGAAAGAGAGAGAGAAATAATTTCGGATAGATAAAGAGAGAGAGAGAGAGAGAGAGAAATATATATATTTATCGGAAAAAGAAAAAAAAGAAGAGGTTCTTTTTGTTGATCTATGAGAGAATTTTGTTTCTATTTATGGTTATTGTTTGAAAAAAAAAAGAGAAAGAAAATATATTTTAGTTCTACGGCTCTAGGCTTCAATTGAGTTTAAATGTTATGTGTGTTGCCAATTGATGCACGATGTCTTAATATAAGAAAATATTATTACCTTAAGAAGACAGAGAGTGAGAGAAAGAGAAAAGAAAAAAAAAATTTGTTTTTTTTTATCAAAAACTGGATTATGATTTATTAGAGAAGAAAAAGAAAAGGATAAACGATTGGAAAAGTAAACTTGGACACAGTGTACAAAGATTAAATAGTCAATCATGCCATTTAGATATTGAAAACAAACAATATGTCTCGTTATGCAAGATCCAATAGTTCAAGACCCTTTTGTAAGTGATTATTCTAGTTTTTACACCTTTTTTTAATATTTAATATGAAGATAGACTACATTTCTCTTATAATTGGCTTTTATATTGTGAGATTTTTCGAAATGTGTAGAATCTTATTCTTAGAAAGATATTTGCTTTTGGCAACTATTAATTTTTAACCGTCGGGAGATAGAGAAAGAGTTTCATAAAGTATGCAATGACCATTAGAGACTCATCGACAATATAATATACATGGATGAAAGAAGTTCTTTCTTTGTTTGGTTGATGTTCTAACAGCATGATTTGTCTTATTTTGTCATCAGAATAAAGTATGTTTGTTAAAGGAAATTGTCAAATTCGTAATCATAGTTCTGATATCCGGTATGGTGGATGCATGCGACACGTGGCATATAAGAAAAGGTCGTATTAATCACTAAAAAGTTAAAATTATATTTGGCAACATAACCTATAATACTGCAGCATATTTGCTTTGTGTCGAGTGTTTTGGTCTAAAGAAATTTTAGCATCATTATCATCATTTTGATTACAGTCACATATTTACGTCATATTTATCTAAGAATTGTTTTTTCTTTCACTTGTTATATTTCAGAAAATTCTTTGTGTTTTGTGTGTATAAAAATAAAAAAAAAAAATGCTTTTATGCTCTAATGACTTGTTCTCGCTTGTTTACTCATTAAATTAGAATAAAACAAATCGAAGTTTATTAGTGGATGGTTAAAGAAAGACAATTATGTGTGTGTGTGTGTGTGTGTGTATGTATATGTATAGGACTGTTTTTACACGCTTACTTGTTAGATAAAAAAAGGAAACAGTGAGTGTCTCTCTTTTGAAAAACATGACAAGAATTTCAAGGAATTTTTTTACTTTTTCTACACGAAACTAAAAACTCTTGAGAGTACAATTTTTTTTACAGTTTGATTATAACCTTCGTTTTAGTGGGAAAATGTATGCATTAAATCCATCTCTATATCTTATCTAAACTATAACGGATAATTTCAAAAGTTTGAAAAGTATTCTTTTCTACTCTAATAGATTTCTAAATTTGTAATAGTCAGTACCGTGGCGAGTGGAAACAACAGAGAAGGTGTCCATTTTTTTTTTGAAAGAAAATCATAAAATTAATAACGATCATATTGATATTAGTTTGATCTGTTTTCATCTTGAAGAATGAGTCGAAGAAAACATGTTTTCGTTAAATATTGATTCGATTCGCCATCCAATCTGGACAAGAGGTTAACCGAAATTTTTAGAAGAAAATAGATTGATTAAGAGAGAACAATTTTTATTAAAAAGCAAGAGAATGTACATTCTGTCACATCTTTCGTATTACACCTGTCGGAACTGGTAATGGTAAAGTAAAGATTGAATAGTTTATTTAGAATTCATAGCACAATCTAAAAATTTCCAGTAGTTGATACCAAGAGGATTTGATTCGTGAAAAAAATTAGATAAGTTTAAAAAACTAAAAAGTAAATATGAAAAATTTTATTGTTTGATTTATATTGAGTTACCGTGAAAAAGAGCCGTATTTTTGTTTTACTTTTATCAAATCTTCAAAAATAGAAAAAAAAAAGGTGAACGGTATGTGATGTTCGATTATGGATGAAAAGCGATGAATGATTTTTCCTGTGGGATTTAACTTCTAAAAACAAAGGTTCATAGTATAATAGATAAAATTTGTAGATCACAATTTCTATTATGAAAAAGTTAGTAGATGGAATACGATAAAAATAAGTGAACAAAAAAAATGTCATGAATAACACATTTTTTCTTATTTTTTTACATTCATCATTTTCATGAAGTATCTCTCTTAGTTGCTAAAGATAATGTTCAATGAATCTCTTGATCTTGCATTGGTGTGAAATATTTTCGAGTACTGTCTAATTAAATTTTCACATAAACTTTTTGATATTTAGTATTCTATACTAAATTTGTTATAGTTTTTTTATTTTCGACATTTGTTTTCTAATATCATTCTTATAAAATAAAAGTCAATATTAATAATTATTTATGTAATTGAACGTTATTTGAATGTTCAGTTTAATAGTTTTTCGTTTTCTCTTTTGTACGTATAATGACCTTTTATATATAGTCAAAACAGTGTCAATATTTTTTATGATCATCATCCTGTTGAGTAAAAATATATATATATAAGACAATTTTTCTATTATAAAGAGTAAAGAAAACGATAATATAAATCTGTTAATATAAAAGAATTGAATAAAAGTAATAATGATGTATATTCCAAATATAATAGTCTAGATGATCTAGATGGATGAAATTGAGCAGAAAAAACATCTGTATTCAAGGACAACATATATCTTTATATATCTGCAATATAGACAACAATAAGATTTTCTCTTGTTTTGTTTTCTATCATAATAGAAGAAAAAAAAGAAAAACATTTTATAGACCATCTGTAATATCAATTAATAATAAGAAAAATTGCGATAAGGATCAAAACATATTAACATTCAAGAATGACAACATTCTTTGTCATATTTCTATAATTTTTCTAAATTATCGACTATTTAACTTTCTCTCTTATTTTGAATTATCCAATGTTCTGATAATGGTGTGGTAGCCACTTTTCGTTCTAATAATTGATAAGTGTCTGAAGAACACTCTCATTTACTTCAACAAAAACAAAACAAAATAAAAAAATAAGAAAATAGATAACTCTCTTGAAAATGGTCAACTTAAAAACGAAAGAAATTGTAGAAAATATTATCTATAAAAATCATCGGATTTATTATTCAATTAATAAATTGTTCAATTATTTGTCACACACTTATCTTCCTTTAAATATTTCCATGTATTATTTATCTTTTAATTTATGATTTATTTCCGTTACGATTGTTATTTTATTATTTTAAACTAGAAGTTACCTATATGATTCTTTTTTTTCTCTTTTTCTTTTTTGATACTCTAAACGAAATAAATTAAATTGATTGTCAAAAGTTTCACATATTTTTTGATTTATTTTTATGAGATGTGTTATTTATTTTATACGTATTATTGTTAACATTATGCGATTGACGACGAACAATGTTATAACTGTTTCCTGTTTTATTTGATTGTTTGACTAATGAATATATCCGTTTCACTATAAATTTATTTATTTCTTTTATGTTCTTCTTTTTTTCTTCTTTTTCTTCTCCGTATCAAAGAGAATTGAGAAACTTTTCCGAGCAATAAATCAATTCTACAATATTATTACAATCACATATTAAAAGTAGTTATCATTTTTGAATGCTTTTGTTGTTTTATTTTTTGTTTTTCTTTTGACTTTCTAAGATTAATTGATCGTAATTCTAATACTAAACAAAATTCAATGTCATTTCTAAGAATAAATTTGATCTAAACAATAAGATTATAAATATTACAAATATTTGTAATGGAAACTAATATTTTTCTTTACAAATTATTTTGTTTTTTTTCAATAAAATGAAATTTATCCGAAAATATAGATAATGAGTAGAAACAGAAGAGAATCTTTCCAATCAATAGAGTACATAATTCTTCAACGTTCGTTTCTTTGTATTACGATAAACATGTGCTCTAATAACAAACTCTTTTTAGTTTTTTCTTGTTATTTCAACTGTCTTGGGAATTAATCTGTTGTGTGCGTTATGTTTCCATCTCAACACACCGTTTAACTAAAAAAATATAATATAAAAAATCTTACTTATTCAAATGAAGATACTAAACAAGAAGATATAAAATTTTATCTATGATATTATTTAATTTTCAATAATTGAAAATATCTTGTTGAATATTAAATTAATAATTACATATCGATCTTTGCTTGTCATGATAATGAATCATTTTTAGAGAAATTTTTTGTTTTAATTTATCTTGTTTTTCAGCTAATTTTCCGATTTAACAGATAATTTTCTTGAAAGATTTCTATTGAAAAATTTAATATTCTCACTCATTTTTCAAAATGATTTTCTTAAAATCTACGAGCAACAGAAGTTATCAAATATATCATAAAAACAACGAAATAGTATTTTCTAGTTAAGGTAAATTTATTAATCATTTTCAAGGTAATTATTTATTGCGTGGAAAAATTAATAAAATGTTGTTGATCGTGTTTAGAAATGACAAAGTAAAAAAAAATAAAAAAACTGATAAAAATAAAAGTATTCCCTGAAGAAAATAAATTTTTTTCCGATCGATTTTCAAATTCTTATTATAATTATTTGTGTAGGCCTACAAATAGTTTACTGTTTATCTTATATAGAAAAAGAGAATAAATTTGTTCCGGCAATTTCTAATTTAAATGAAATAGTTACATATCAGACAAAATTTAATTAAATAACAATTTTTATATATTATTTTGTTTGTCAATCAAATATAGGGTAATTGAAAAAATAGCATAGAGCATGTTGGTAATAGTGTATTTTGTTTTGTTTTTTGTCATCTGACATTTGACTAACAACAGATGGTATTTTTATCTTTTTTTGAATAATAATACCCTATTTCAAATTTACTCTCTACAAATTGATTATACATGTATAATTGACATTGAATTAACTTTAGGTAAACTTTAGAAAGGACAAATCTTAAAATTTATTAACTCTAGTTGAATGATTGATGTGCCATCAGTACAATTTTCTACAAATTTGATTTATTCTATATTATAATGTTTGTTTCCTTTGTTCTACAGATCGTGTCAAAGTGATTAATGGTGTGTGTCCTGATGAGATTACAGATAATTCAATTCATTATTTACTAAATGTTTTAAATTGTACACCTCAAGATAAATTTAAAATCACTAATAATGGTGAAATTTCAACAGTAAAAACGTCTGATTTAACAAATATAGAAAATAAACAACAAAAAGAAACAAATGAAAATCTTGAACCAAAATCAAAAAATGGTTTTAATGCTGTTCAATTATCTATTGAATTACAAAAGAAAATGCTCAAGTAAATAATGAATATTGTAGTATTTTTATAAAATAGAGATAAAATTTGTATTCATTTTAGTTTGAAAGCATCGTTTATCGATGCCAGTGGTCGAAATGTAAATTATATTCGTTTACGTAAAAGTTCAACTTATGTTGATTATTGTGAAATGTGTCAAAGATTAACAACAATTAATTTGGATAATGTAACAGAAAATGAACGCAAAACATTTTTTATTAGTATCCTTTGATTAGTTGTAGTAGTAAAAGTATACCATGCAGATACATAATTCTAGTATCGGAGTGAAATTTCCAGATTTTGTTCTTCTTAGAGTTTTTCAACAAAAGAATATTTCGATCTGTGCAATATTCACAATTTTAGAGTAAACCGTTATGAATTAAATGAGATGTTTCCATGTGATCTTTCGTTTAGAAAATGCAAAGAACATAAGAAACGTTACTTTTCTGACATAAACTTGAAAAAGGATGTTTCGTATATTTTTTGTCTTTTCTAAACGAAAGATCACATGGAAACATCTCATTTGATTCACAACAGTTTACTCCACAACTGTGAATGTGGCACGCAGATCTGAATATTCTTTTGTTGAAAAACTATAAGAAGAACAAAATCCAAAAATTGCCTGCCGGATGAAACTCTTGTACGATTGTATCTTATGGATTCCTGTCGTTGGAATGTATCGCTACTGTACCGTTGTTCGCTCAATTTTTTGCGGACACTGATTCCACTGAGAATCGAAAAATATATGGATAGTTGCTAAGAATTTCACTCAGATAGCAGAGCTATACAGAGCTACACCGAATGGTATACACATTAATCTAACCGAAAATCTTCTCTTAATACTTTGTATATCTGTATAATGCACTAACTATCCATGGTATAACATCTACTACCGATTTACCAAAATCTATTCTTGATTTGAATCAGTTTTCAAAAACAACAGCTTACAAAGTGGGAGCACACATTTACTCGTTAGATGATATTGAACATGGAATATTAAGAGGTAGATATCAGTAATCTAAGTGTTCAATGAAGAGTAGTGTGTGTATTCAAATATTTCTTTTCAGGTAATAAACCACATTCAAATTGTACTCAACGCCATTTTACCTATAATGATCCAAGAGCCAAGTATTCCATGAGAAAGTGTGATCCAAGGATACATTTTGCATTAAATTGTGGAGCGAAGGTAAGCGTATTTTCTCGAAGGTCTCATTCATATAAATTTTGTCTTTAAGTCTTGTCCACAAATTGCAATTTATTCCTCAACAAATCTTGAAAAAGCTTTAAACATGGCCACAACAAGTTTTTGTAATGGTGAAGTGGATATTGTATTAGATAATCAAGAAATCAGAATGTCAAAATTATTTCTATGGTATCGTAGTGATTTTGGACGATCAGAAACAGAAGTTCTAAGGTAATAGTCGATGTGAAACACAGCGTAGTATTAAGTGATGCAATAAATATTATTGTTTCAGATGGATAGCGAAGTATATCGATGAACCAAAGCAATCGTTGTTAAAAACTCTCTTAGATAAACAAGGTGCAAGAGAAGGACTTCGAATATCCTATAAGACATACGACTGGATGTTAAATAATCATGATGGAGAAGCACCGGTGGATTTAACAGTAGACAAATCGTTAATGGATTAAAGTCATTATAGCATTCCTATAGTAGAATTAGTGATATATCTATTTTTTTTTGTTTTATTACTTTTATTTCTGAATGTACAGAAAAATCATTTGCTATAAAATAAATGTGAACGAACGAAGAATGAATTCTTACATAAAACATTGAATATAACAAAAACTACTCTTAATGAGCTCAGATTTAATTAGACTAATGATGATATGAATTAGATTTCATTTTTTATTTAAAGTTGAGATTTAGTTTATAATATAATACATGTTGAGCTTTTATATGATAATTTGATTTTCTTTCATTAATTTAGAAAACGATTCGAACAGATTTTGAGTCCATACAAATAATTTCAATAGAAAGTATACCTACATACATCGCATGTTATCGATAATCTGTCTGCGCTATGTTTGCTTTCATACTATAATTGAGAAAAAGCATGAGAAAAAAAATCTCAATAAATAGCCGACAAAAAACTAAAACTTAGTCAGGCTTACTATTTTCAGAACCGATTGGAAACTCAATGGAACACTTTTTCGTTTTTGTTTCAAGTCTTTCATTGTTGCCGTTCACCAGTTTTCCAGAAACTCGATTTTTCATTGAACGACATTAAGACCTCGCTTAAATTCATCTAATCAAGTTAAAAATTTTACCAGAGTTTTTACCAAGACACTATTACAGATGTATTTCTTGGGAATTTTATTTTAGACCTTTCTATCCTGAGTTTGTGGAAAACGTATAGTTTAGATGAATAGTCTATGTTTTAATCCAATGCAATTACTTTGTTTGATAAAATTCGAAGTCCTATTTTTGAGCAAAACAAAGACATTTAGAGTACTGTGGAGGGGAAAAGAGACACCTGTTGAATTTTTTGTCCTACTTTTATTAGTTCTCAGTCATTTTTGATCGGAAAATTGTCGTCTCATGATCTGATCCTCTGAATCTCATGGAATGAAATTTTCTCAAGGCCTTTCCTGATCGAGCGATATGAAAAATACTGAAAAACGTCTCAAAAACCAAGTTTTTCAACTTTGGAAACTGTATAACTCAGGAAAGAAAGGTCTAAAATAAAATTCTCAAGAAATACATCTGTAATAGTTTCTTGGTAAAAACTCTGGTAAAATTGTTAACTTGATTAGATGAAATTTAAGCGGGGTCTTAATGTGGTCCAACGAAAAATCGAGTTTCTGGAAAACTGGTGAATGGCAACAATGAAAGACTTGAAACAAAAACGAAAAAGTGTTCCATTGAGTTTCCAATCAGTTCTGAAAATATAAAGCCTTAGTGAGTTTTAGTTTTTATTTCACAGCATTTCTACTGAAAGGCACAAAAGACGGGGACGGAATACCCTTGCAAAATAGATCATTTTATCGAACAGTTCAAAGTGTTCGTTCATATGATAAATATGAAATATTTAATTATTTTCATATTTAACGCATTCTAACGATCGTTAGTCGCTTCAAATTATTTCGTGGAGAAAATGAAAAGAGGCTCATCAAAACGTGCATCTCTGATACTTCCAGTGATGAGATGAACAATGCTTCTATTGATGTTAGTAGCCGGATCAGACCGACCAGGGTACTTTGAATTAGAAATCTATGATACTAGTATTCAGCTAACTTGCCTGAGAAACGACTGAATAAATCTCATATTCATACTTGCCGAATCAATCGTCACGAATTACCACGTGTAAAAAAGTTCTCACGCGTGATTACTCGTGAATTTCCTAAATCTTTTTTCTTAGTTTCCAACCTTTCCAAACTATTTTAGTTAATACTTCCTCCCAGGCACATTCCTACAGCAAATACCTTCGGTCTACAACAAAGGTTTTCATCTATATGTATGTACAACCTTCGAAAGATACAGGAGAAATTTGTATTTATGCTTGCCGCTCAATCATCACGACATTGCACACCTGTAAAACACGTGACATTCTTGATCGGAAATTTGTCGTCTCGTGATCTGATAGACTGAATCCCATGAAATTTTCTGCCGTATAAAACTTATAGTGCTTCCGCCAGCGCGTCACCTCCTCTCTCGGATATTCCGTTCCATCTAAGATCAAGTTGAGTGAGACTATTGTTTACTTTTAGCGCTTCTGCCAATGCATCACCACCCTGTCCTGTCGTTCTTTGCGAGATATAGCTTATTGAGAGTGTTGTTTACTTTTACTGCTTCACCGAGCGCTTCACCGCCTTTATCGCGTATATCGTTTCCTTCAAGCCTGAGTTGAGTGAGACTATAGTTTACTTTTAGTGCTTCCGCCAGTGCGTTACCTCCTCTCTCGGATATTCGGTTCCAGCTAAGATCCAGCTGAATCAGACTGTGATTTACTTTTAGTGCTTCTGCCAGTGCTTCGCAGCCTCGATCGAATATTTGATTGCCTCTAAGATCAAGTTGAGTCCGAGTGTTGTTTAGTCTCAGTGCTTCTTCCAACGCTTCACCACCTCTCTCAGATATTTGGTTCCCTTCAAGATCAAGTTTAGTAAGAATATTGTTTACTTTCAACTCGTTTGCAAGTATGCTAGCGGCTTGGTCAAAAGTGTTTCAAGCGTTCATCGTTGCCACAAGTGGTGAGCAATCGTTATGACTGAGACAGTCATAACAGTCTGACCTTTTTCAGCGTATTAGGCACTGTAGTATATATTCACCATGAAGTAAACCGTTTGAAAACAGTTTGAAAAACTGCGTCTAGCATGTAAGTTTCACAT
>CAJNOQ010001661.1:0-29563 GCA_905250885.1 Didymodactylos carnosus | reverse complement strand
TATAATAGCATATTCGGAATCAGCGTGAAAAACTGCATCGAATGGTGTATAACTCATCTAGTTTCGGTAGCTCGATTTTGAATTCTACAAATTTCTTAGTTTTTGAGATTTACACAAACAATTTCGTGCTGAAAATTTGAATTTCAAGATAAAGCAACCAAAACGACTCGAGACATGTTTCTTATAGGCTTTCGACAATGCTCTTTCCAGTGGCATCGTTTTTAAATATTGAGAAAGTTTTCTGAAGCGTTTTCCAGAGATCGGATCTCTGGAAAACTCCTTAGAAAACTTTGTCAAAACCCATCTCTCATGCCATTAGACGGAGAATCATGAAAAACCTATAAAAAAATGGTTCATGAAATTTTAGTTCACTCATAAAGCTAAAGTCCGCCTGCTCTAGCAAAAAATGCCCACTGTGTAGTATGGCCTTTTAAGAAATCCGTTTCATTAATAAATATCTCTCAACGCCAAACAGCTTCCATTCTACTTGAATAATCTACAAACAAATATCAAAAAGGTGGCCCTATCGCTAATTTTTGTTCAAATCAAAACCGAAGATAAGAACTAAGTTTGCTAGAGTCGATGATTCAGAAGTTCACAAGAAGACATGAAATTAACTTGTATCCATCTATTATAGTCACATCGTTAAGTATCTATTATAGTCACTTCTTGGATTTTATAAAGTACAAAGAGCACAGTCACAGTTTTTTTGTTAATTATGGTTTATGATAGAACAAACTTATCAATGGATCTTTTCATCGAATTAATTAACAATATGATGTTCGTTTTAGGTAGCTAATGATGGTACATTCATACATTTGCTTAGTCCCAATCTTCGTTTGTATTTTTCATTTTTTATTAATTGATCCTATATTATGCCGTATGTCTCATCTATCAAATGACGATCATTTTTCACTTATCGACAACAATAGCAACCAAATACCATTAGAAGATGAACATATTAACTTAATGCTCAGACATATTGGATCGGCACGTGAATCCATGTATCGTGCAAAACAAAAACATCGGTTAACAGGTAGAAATAATTACAATTCACCTGAGGAACTTCGTGCCTACTGGATTGAACTGTTGAATAACGCAAAAGCAAAAAATCAGCATACATATCCTTTTAAAACGGAGAAATGAACGAATGAATAAATGACTACCTGTTTTGTGCGTTTTTTAGTTTTTGTTTGTTTTTCAAAGTTTTGCGGCATCTAGTTTAAGACATTTGTTTTTTGAGAATTTTTTTGAGCTCTCAAGTTTCACTTGAGACTACGGAATAGAATAATGTGTAAAACTGTAACGGGTCCGTTCGTTTTTCCCTGAAAAAGCTGTAGCCACACATACAATCGATATATTTAAATAAACTAAATAGCACACACATAATAGTTCAGTGTCATTGTATTGACGGATTCATTACAAGGAATAAGATAGGCAGAAAATCTTCGCTAAAATTTTGATGTACAATGAATCTACTTCTATTTTCCCCCAATAAAACATTGCTTTGTTTTACCTACAAGAAGAACAGAGCAATTGCAAATACCATAAAAATACCTAAAAAAAATTCATATCTGACAAAAAAATACCTATACAAGAGATACTTTAAAAGAGAAATATATAAAACTCAACAAACAACGTAAACAGAATAACATATCACAGAATTAGGCAATCATCACTCACACTTAATGGTGTGAATAAGCTAAAAAACAAAGAGAGAAGATTTGATAGTTCCAAGCTAATATTTCAGCTGCAGTTTTTGGTTCATTTACTAATGGTTCACACGAGACATATTTTGGTAGAATATGTTCTTCTTTTTACTTGTGTACACCAAATAACATTAACGATAGTATTTATTATTACGTTTTGTAGATATCAGTTATCTGTTCTTATTGTCTTGTCACATAACCGATCAAAAATGAACTGAGTTTTTCTAATTTATGTCTAGAACTCACATAATCTTCAATCATTAGTTTATTGCACGATTGCATCTGATAGGGTCTTGCCGTTATAATACATTGCCACTACACTGTTCAAATTTTAGCGGAAACTGACTCTGTTGAGAATCAGTTAAAAAAAATGGATAGTTTTATAGATTTGGTGATATATTTGGGTTATTTCTGAATACTTTTTTCTTGTTTTATTTTTCTTGTTACATATCAACGTCAAAGACGTCTTCGTCAGACAAAAGTAGAATAAATGTGAAGAATAGATAAATTAATTAGACTATATATATGTAATAGTGCTGATGAAGAACAAGACGGAGACAAAGTGCTAAAGGGATAACGACTGATTATCGCTTCCTTCTTCGTCAGCACTATTACTTCCGTCTTGTATCTTCGTAAGAGAAGAACTGTTGAATTTTTGTCGTTTTTTATATATCATTGTTTTTATGGATTTCGATGTTAAATCTAATATTGAATTCCAGGTTTGATTTAGTTTTATATGACGATTAATTAATTTATTGGCTCTTGAGTAGATCGCCTCTTTTATCTTTCTTTTCTTCATATATTTTTCATTATCTGTTATAAATGCATACATTGTTGAGTTAAATTTGCATCGGTGATTATTTTTTATGTGATGTTGTACCATTTATGATTGTAAATCATTTTTCTTAATTATCTTTTAATGTTACTTTGTTCTTTTTTAGCATACTAACTTTTGTCTCACCATTATAGAGAGATAATCAGTCGTTGTCTCTTTAGCACCTTGTTTCCGTCTTGTTCTTCGTCAGCACTATTACATATATATAGTCTAATTAATTTATCTATTCACATTTATTCTGCCTTGTCTGACGAAGACGTCTTTGACGTTGATACGTAACAATAAAAATAAAACAAGAAAGAGTATGCAGAAATAACACAAATCTACAATGACCTTTCTTTCTCGACATCATTGGTGATATATTGACGATTTATTGTTGTTGTCAGAAACTAATTGAACAAAATATAAATTTATTGAAAACTTTTAATGATGTTGATTGTTAGTGAATGAATAGTTATTATGATACTTCTATTCTAATCAAAATACACCCGAGTAGCAACTGGACAACAATTAATGATGAACTGGATAAAAGAAATATGCTGATTGCTTAAAGAAATTTACTGAAGATGCATCTTCTGCTCGATGAGTAGCAAATTGCAAATATGTCTTGTTAAAAAACCCGTTAGTGAACAGATGATTAAAAATGATTGAAAAATGAAAAGCATTTTTCATTGTCCACGTCTATCGGGCCCGTTTCGACAGTAATAATCATCGACAACAGGATCTAAATTATATAAAAATAGTAATCGATAAAGGTTTAACATCGCAAAGTTGTTCGTACATATCTGACTGAAATAAGTGGATAACTGTGCTTTGTAACACTTTGTAATGTTCCTTCTGTTTCAACTATATAATCGATTAAAATTTTATTAGCAGTTTTTCTAGTGGTTGAAGTTTATAGCCATGTACATGACAAAGCAAATAACTTGTTAGATGAAAATCTTCGCCTAAAGAAAAAAATACAACGTTCGTTTATTGACGACGAGAGCAGGTGACGCCACTTTCTTGCTAACATAAGAAATAAGGAGAAGTAGCAACTGAGCACGGCCAAGAGAAAATGGCAAACATACTTATTTGTTATCATTTCACAAGATTTTCTTTAAGAACATATTTTCGACAATCGTCACTTTCAAGAATGCAGCCTATTAGTATTATTACATTCAGAAAATTCGCATAGACTAAATAAATATAGACTATCTGAATCAGAATGGAAATCGCTGCTGCACAAACATTAAGTATTGGAAAGGCAAAGAATAATGTAATGTGGTCCCTAGACGGTATCTTTGTACTGTCTTTCTCTTTCTTACTAAAGAAAGTTTATATCAACATTAAGTATTCATCAAAATTCAGTTACATGCCGTTGTTGGTTGTTGTAATATTCACATTTTGTAATCCTATTTTCGTTTTCATTTATTAATAATTTTTTTATGGTCAAATTAATGTTCAAAAGAAGACGAGAAATGATTGCTGTATCAAAAAGACGAATGGTATTGTGAGCAAAAACAAATGTAAAAGACGTTTCAATATACAAGGATGACAAGAACAATATAAATATAACTCTCACACTTGACAAATAAAATCAATTAAACAGTGTAAGTTCTTTTACATGCGCATAACAGTAGTAACTGGAACAGCTGCTTGTGAACAAAAAAATAAAATTACAATGTTTTTATTAACTAGAGATGAAACGCGATGATGGAAAATAAACATGAGAGAGTTTATAATTACAAATAAAAAAATCTTTCATAGATCCACACTTTACTGCGGTTAAAAGTTCCGTAAATGTCATAACGATATGAAAGGTGATTAACTTCACTATTAAAATAACTAACGTGGTGAAAGTCATAGAAAAAATATTCAATTATGTTGAAATGAACTCTTCAAATTGGTCACACCAAAAATACATAAAAAGATAACTTTAAGTGCTTCCAACAAAATGTACAATAGGTGATGATAGGAACGTGGCAATTTAGTATGCCCAGAAATTATCAAATCAGCTCGTTTAATTAATATGGGAAATAATATAAGTGTTTCCACAATTAATAAAATGACAATTGCAGAATATAACCAATAAGATAATTTACTGGAATTGCGAATTACGAGGAAAAACATACCACAAATAACTGCGAGTGCAATTTCTATTTTATTGAGCGCATTAAATATTAGTTTGCCAATCTCAAGTCCAACTGGAAGAGTGAGACTTGGTGCCCGAAATTTTAGTGGCGCTTCCATGAAACTAATTGATAACACCATTCCTACCCAAATAAACGCGACAGCATTTTGATAAATAACGTAATCAAGGTCTTCCATATTTATTTGTCTACAAGACAAGCATTTAAAATGTATCATAGAATAGACAGAATAAAGCGATATATCGAGGTAAGTAAAGATTATGATCAATCGTATATGGTGTAGCTTACGAGAGTAGGATGCTCAGTTGCAAATCGATTTTTCGATGAAACTAAGTGAATTATATGTAATTGATGACGCTGATTCCAAATGTGAACATCGGAGTTGCCCTTAGGCTTTCATTGAGCGATTTTCTGAAAATTGAATCTTTTAAAAAACCAGGAACCAAGTCCAGAAGTTTTTTTTGAATCGGTTATTTTGTAGGCCACAAAACTGTCTGTGCTTCACAAGTTTTAGTTTTTCAAAATAAAAATCAATAGCGTAAGAAAATTTTCCAAAAGAGTGGCTACGCTGCTTTTGATGAAAAATGTTGAAGTAGGATACTTTACAAAAATCATAGCACCGTTCAATGCTTTTTTGAAAAAACTAAAACTTATGGAACATAGACAGTTTTGTGACCTCTACAAAATGGTCGGTTCAAAAATAACTACTGGATTTAGTTCATGGTTTTTCGGAAGATCCAGTTTTCAGAAAATCGCTCAAGAAAAGTCTATAGGGTAACTTCGATGTTCATATTTGGATTCTAGAAATTTTCTAGAATACATACTCTTTTGAACAGAGCCTTTCAAGATAGTGTGTGATTCATCTTTTAGCTTACGTACGTTTTCTTCTATCGAAGACGGTATTCATCTACAACCGTTATTTACTAAGCGCCTCATTTCTTAACATAGCTTTTAGAAGAATAGGAAATCAAGTATTCGATATAATGCAGCATATCGCATTGCTATTTTCTTTTGAACGTCTACCTGTACTTGTAATTTATTGTTTACGAGTAGGGATATTAAGATTCTACTGTATTTCTTTTTCACACTTTGTTGTGCATCTCTGCAGTTTAACTTGAAGGAACTTTTTCGAGTTGTTAGAAATGCAGATTACATGATTCTCTACAAGAGAAGGTGTTAACGAACTCTGCATTCTTTTTGCTTGTAATTCAGCACTGATTCAGTAAAACTTCTAACCGGACCGGATCGAGCCTCTAGGTTTGGTGGAAGACGTTATTAAAGCGAACACAAAATGTAAATAAAAGAACGTACAGAGGTCTGCGATCTCTTATTTATTTAGGAAAATATTTACTCTAAACTTCGATATATTCAAAAAAAATGGACTGTTATGTTATTGTACGGTTGTATCTGATGGGATCCTGTCGTTGTATTGTATCGCTACTATACCGTTGTTGCTCAAATTTTGACAGAAACTGATTCCACTCAAAATCCGAAAAAAAAACGAAAACATTTTCACTGCCATATTTAACCTTTTTCTGCTGCGCAGAGTGCCATCGAAATTTATATTTGTGTATTTTCTTGTATTTTATCGAATAAAATCATATAGAGCCAGAGAAGAAACCTTTTTTGGCACTCTGAAAATGTTTTCGGATTTTGAGTGGAGTCAGTTTCTGTCAAAATTTGAGCAACAACGGTATAGTAGCGATACAATACAACGACAGGATCCCATCAGATACAATCGTACAATAACATAACAGTCCATTTTTTTTGAGTATATCGAAGTTTAGAGTAAATATTTTCCTAAATAAATAAGAGATCGCAGACCTCTGTACGTTCTTTTATTTACATTTTGTGTTCGCTTTAATAACGTCTTCCACCAAACCTAGAGGCTCGATAGGTTTGGCTTGGAAAAGGTTTCTTCTCTGGCTCTATATGATTTTATTCGATAAAATACAAGAAAATACACAAATATAAATTTCGATTTTAATCGACACACTGTTTTTATGTCGACAGACATTATGTGTTTTTGATGCGAAAATGTTTTTTTGTTTTTCTTTGGTCGCTGTTTTGTGTAAAATGTGCGCCTCATGACCTAGAGAACTACGTTACGTAGAAAGGTTCTAAAAACGGGATATTGTTCTTGATATACTCGAGATTAACCACCAATGCTTATTCATTTTTCGAGCAGTGGTCAACATTCTGCGCCCTATCAGAGATGCAGAATCTACCCGCGTGCGGTAACGGCCGATTGGAGAAATTTTTGGAAAACTACGAGGTATAGAAAAAAATTTGGGAAAAAATTAATTTTTTCGAGCATACACGCTAAACAGCGAAGCCTTCTTTATTTTTCCAGCCGAGGAAATTTTTCGAAAAAACTCTACCGTTCATTTTAGCGGCAGATTCTGCACCTCTGCCTAAGATGGAAGAAGTTAACGGAAATGTACGTTGGACTTAGAAATTTTTCATACATTTTGTTGCCGGCACCATTTTTTAAGGAGAACTTAGAAGTAAACAATTTATTTTGTTCTCATTGTTGAGAAAAGAATTTTCGTTAGTGAGGGCAAGACAAGAAGAAAAAGAAGATTCGTTGGTCAGAATACGAAGACATCAAGTCATTGATAATTGAGATCGTTAGAAATATTAGGAAAAAGAAAGCAAAACAAAGATAGATTCACTACCTATAAATTTATAAAATATCTCTTTTAGGTATCTGATGAAAGAAGAAACAATAGCTTAGCCTTAATTATGCAAAGGTTTAATGTTTCTTTCTTCTAGGTCTACATCTAAGACAGATTTTACCCTAGTACCTGTACACTGCCGTCTATTGTGTTGAGTTATTATGAACTCTTATACTGTTGCAGCGCTTTCTGTCATTATTCAGCACATATAAAGTCTGTCGACATCGCAACTTGTGCAAAGCACAATTGCATTCTAGTTTGAATGTATATTTTTGATCCGAATGAATGAATTTCAACAGTTCTTGTTTCGATAAAAAATAATTATAAATTTGAGTGCATGATAATGACGAGTTTAAACGCATTTTCAGTTCAGCCGCAATGGGTTTTGTCGACAGACAATTTCGTTTAACAGGGAAAAACAGTCAAAAGCAGAAAATTCTCAAAATCTGGACAAATACCGGGCACCAGATAAATTCTCAAAAAAACGGAATTTGTCCGAAAAATTCGGACAAGGTGGCAACTATGATCTCGATAGTCGTTTTCTGTCTTCTAAAGAAAGAACATTTATTAGATGATAGTTTCTGAACCTTTTTGATCGACAAATAGTCTAATCGGAAAAGATTAGAAACTATGAAATAACATCAAAACATAGTAACAGTATCTAAGTCTTGCAGAAAAAAAAAGATGAACAAACAAAGCGAGAATTTAAAAATGGAAATGAGAAAATTCTCCATTCTACTAATCAACGAAAGGGGGCGATCACGCGATACATATAGTATATATAAAAGAAAAGAAGTAAATCATCTGTACATAATACGTAAGAATAGACAACTGATCGTCCCGTGTACGATCACGTTCTATCAATGTGATCGATCTTGTATAACTAGGCATACACCGGTTATTTCGCTTATATTGGTTACTGTCGGGTAAACGATTATAACCGATAGGTTTTGAGAAGAAATTCATCATTGTTCTGTTTCTAGAGCACTAAAGTAAGTGAACAACCAATCGGTTATTTTCAGTTATCTATAACTGACGCATGCCTATATGTAACTCGAGAAATCGCAGAACAGATGATCAGAAGAAGAAACATATGGCAAATTCCATCCACTAAGTGACAAAAATCAGATATTAAATTCGTTCGTTAAGTCGAGAAGATGTAGACTTGTGTATGGGTTTTTCTGCTTCTAGCGGTTTGAGTCTTTTGATTGTCGGTATATCGAAACTGATACAGATAAAATTAGATGTTTCTTTAACATAGTAAATAGATGTTATGTACAGACTTGATAGAGTTAAAGTTAGATACTTTAGTTCCGTATTTTAATTTTATTTAAATTTTAAATTTAACAAAAACAAAAACAACAAACCTCGACCTCTTTTAATTGAGGTCTTCTTCAGTGTACGTAATAAAATATATAAAAATATAAAATGTAAAATATAGTTAAAATTCTATTTCATATAACTTGTGCAGACTTAAAATGTAGAGTGACTGCTTAAAAAATTAAAATGCTTACTTTAAAATGCTGCTTTAAAATTAAAATACGGAACTAAAGTATCTAACTTTAACTCTATTAATCAATTTATTGTTCCATGAGATTATCAATATCTTCTCTCCATATACAAAATAAAAAGAAAAATGAATAAACAAACCTGTTCGAAGAATAAGAACATATATATACACTTACCACAGAAAGATAAGAATTTATTTCACAATGTTCCTCAGCACAAACACCTAGGCTTTTCTACAGTCTACTATGTAAAAAGAGAGACAATAAAAAAAGAAAACGCACACAGAATCTTTATGGGGTCAAATCAAAATATTTTTCAATAAATAAATGATTTTGTGACGTATCTTTTGTGAAGAAAGCAAACTGGTTGATCTGGACATCAACAAATCTAAGCGAATCTATTTTGCTATGTTGTGCTCGTTTTGAGCGTCTAGTAAGAAAAAAACTGTTTTTCTTAAATCCCATTGATCTATACCACACTCTCTCAGGAGATTTAGCACTCAAGTAAACAGAAAACGTCTGCCGATAAGATGTTGCTTCAGCCGATTCGTTTAGATGTTTATTACACCTTAACCAATATTTTAACAGATAATCGTGCAGTGTTACTTCTCTACTTAAAACTAATGTTGTTACACCATCCCATTCCCACAACGAATATACCATACGCAAATCAGAACAAAAAACATGCTCAATTTGTTCTTTTTGATTTTCGGTAAAAAAGAACCACATGCAAAAAAGTAAAATAAAGTGAGGAAGAGAATATGCTAGAAATAATTTTCTACGAATTACTATTTGGTTTTTCGGAATGTCTTTAAAAATAGCGCATTCTCAGCGCATTATATGTACTTCTCACTTTCTTTAGTTGTTCGCTAATGTACTTCTCCCACCCTAGCTTGGTTGTAATAGTTACTCCGAGAAATCTGTTTGTATTAACGTACACAATTTTTTGGTCATGGTAGAAAATTTTCGGTTGCCCCGGTGATACCGCACTATGGACAACCATCGCTTTTGTTTGTGGTACGTTTACAGGTAGCAGATTGTCATCAGAAAACTTTTCAAGACATTTCATAGTAATTTTAGCCTGAATTTCTAATTCAAACATATTCTCAGAGAGTTTTTTTTCTAAGGATCCAAGCCACACCAGAGTTAAGTCATCAGCGAACAAATGAATAATTAACTGCATAAAATATCTGGGGAGAAAATGAACATGTAATCGAAAAAGAGTTGCTGATAAGATACATCCTTGAGGAGCGCCTACAAACATTTCAATTATCCTTGACACAGCTTCGCCATGATGTATTGAAAATGTTTTTCGTTGAAGCCAAGAGAAGATCCATTTTAAAAGATCAAGAGGCATTTCGAGCTCCTGTAAATTAGTAATAAGTGCAGGATACCACATACGATCGAACGCAGAGAAAAAATCAACAAATATTACTAGTGCAGGACGATTACATGCAGCGACAGTTAGCCTAAGTTTTTCGCATATCGATAATATCCGAGTTTGAAGGCGTCTTTCCGGAGTGAAACCAGACTGCTCATCAACGTAAATATTATTTTCTTTGCATCATTTTAAATTCTCTGATGAATTATTCGTTCAAACCATTTACCTAAATTCGGCAGCAAAGAAATCGTGCGAAGCCTGCTTTCCTCCGGATACGGACCATCTTTAGACAAGCATATCACTTTTGCATGCTTGCTACTCTCAAAAAAATTCCCTTTTCTTGCGCATCTATTGAACAAAATTGTTATTATTCCTATATATTCAACTGGTAGTTGCTTTATGAGAAAAGCAGATGTGTTTAAGCTGTCTATTGACTTTTTGGGCTTAAATTTTTTCCACTGCAGTAGAACCTCATCCATTTTTATCTTTTCCAGAGGAATATTAGGAATATATTTCATTTGTTCATAAATGAGTTTACATTTTAGTTGATTTTTGTTATTAATGTTTGTTTCCGGTTCTTTAAAATGATTTTTGTAGTAGTCTGCAAGGACATCAACAATTTTTTGGTTATCTTTTATCTTACTGTTGTTTTTAGTTAAACCTCGAAACGAGGGAGAAAACGGACGAAAAATCGTTTTCGTCTGTGTCCATATATTTTGGTCTTTTTTTAACTAGGCAGATTTATTGTCACGTTTCTCTTGCTGATGTTTTGCTCTTACTTCAAAAAACATTTCTCTCCAATATAAAAATTCGTCTAAATGCTGTGAACGACGCGTTCTTCTATATTTTCTTATTTTGTTAACTTTCTTTGCTAGACAAACAAGAAAAAATGGCCAAGGAGGCCTATATGTTTTAATACTTTTATATAAGCTTACTCTCTCCCATAGGGAAGACAAAGGAAGAAAATATATCAAAAAAACTTTGTTCGTCTAGATTGTATACTAGTACATTGAAATAATCGAAAACAGCTAACAAAAAGAACGAAAAAATAGTCTAGTTTGCTTTACGAAAATAACCCTTTTCAGAGATCGCAAAAGGAGAATAGAACAACACAGGATAATGATCCGAGGTACCTTCATCTAATACTTCACTCATCCAACCCATGGAATTATTGCTTATTCCAAAGTCGATTACTAACTTAGACTTTCTTGATGTGGGTTTTAACGGAAATAGTACATCTATTCCATTTTCATCATTTCATTCATTTAACCTTAACCCACTCCTATTGTTTTCCTCGCAAAGCCACTATGTTTTGCGTTATAATCACCAAAAATGAAAAAAATTTATTGAGCTTGCATGCATTGTTCAAACTTATGAAAAGGCGGAAAGGTGTCAGGAGGAACGTAAACCGCATCAACTAAAGTTTTTCCATGCAAAATTGTAATTTCAACTACTAAGAAATTTATACTGCGGTCAACAATAACAGTATTTTACTATTTTTCACATTTCCTTTCAGTAGCACTTGAGACAGCTAACGTTTTTCCGTTAACACTCAGTCCTGGGGCAAATTTCTGATTTAGTTCTCAAAACAGTGCACATCTGTCTTATGGAAGTTGCAAAAGCGTTGTTTAGACAGGTTATTCAGCTATCAAAGGCGGCAAATTTTTTATGAGAAGATGTAAAAATCTTCATTGCAGGAAGAAGGACAAAAACAAAAATCCTCGAAAAGATGACAAATTGCGGAAAAAAGTACAGAAAGCAGAATTTGTCAGTAAAATGCGGGCAATCTGGCAGCTCTCAACTCGTTATATCATTTTAAAACTTTAAAAAGAAATGTTTGAAAGTTTTTCGGCGTCGGTTTAAACCCAATATCTATTTTTTCGTGTCGGTTTTTCGGTTTCAAAACCGAAACCAGTGCATACCCAGTCGCGGAAAGTTAACCTTTAAAGTTTTTCAGTAAAAAAGTTTCTTTTTCGAAATGGTTCTGTCGGAGGAAGTCAGATGTTTAACTGTCATCTGTGCTCTCTCAATTTCAAGTAGTCTTTGAGCCAGAAAATCAAAGCCGAGTTCTTCAGTAAACTTGACGTTCTTCTGTCAGCAGACCTTCGGAAAACAAATGTCCTCTATAGAGAACTGGAAGATTCAAGAACTCAAAATGAGTTCTACACTACACAAAGTCAAAGAATTCACCTTCACATAAATTTTCGAAGGACTCATATCATCTCTATAGGAGACAAATGAATCTAGACCTTTCCTTTACCTTCTATAATAGATGCAAAAAAAAGATAATTTTTGTAATAGACACAAAAGACAGAAGTTTCTGCTGATCAATGTCGGTGCTTTTGAATTTATTAAATAAAGATGGGTTTTTCTATTGACTATACTGACATAGAAAATATTTCAGGATGTGCATCAACTAAAAATCATACCATATCAAACTAAAAAAACTAAAACATACCCTTCGAAAAATATGTGCTCTTTTATATTAGCACAGTACGTGTATCAGATAATTTTTTCAAAGGTACATGTTCGAGCGCGTAAATGCTGACAAAAAATTTGCTAACTTTATATTTTTCGTTGCAATAAAACTTAGTTGCTTTCTTAAAACAAGTTCTACTTTTGAAAAATACTTCACATTTAAAAATTCAAAACTATTGAAAGCAATTTTCGAAGAAAAAGTGCGTAAATAGATGACTTTTGTAGCAGAGCATTTTCGCTTTCAAATAAAAGGTCTTCAAGATTTGGACAATTTTTCGATAAAATAGTTAGGCGCCTTTACTTTTACTCGTTTCCATTACCTTTAGTGTCTCTTTACTGTCTCTAGCGCTGTAAGTGGTCTACTACTTTTAATTAAAGTATTTACCTGTAACTTTGCAATCTCGTCTCATTTTAAAAAATATTCGCCTTCTTCAAAATTAAAAAACGTCTAAGAATACTACTAAACTTTGTTTTACCAAAATAAAAGTAACGCAGTTTTGTTCAATTTTTTATGCTATTTCTAACGCTGCATTAAAAGTAATTACCGACTGTTCAATTTGAAAAATTCTCGTTCATTCTAAGAAAATTTGGAATATAAACTTCAACTAAAGAGATTGTTGAAATATTTGTGTATCAAAATGAAGTAAATCAAACCTTCTATGGATATCTATAACTTAAGTTTTATTTTACGAACGTTTCAGGTGAAAATAAACAAAGACATTGAAAAGTCTTGAACTTTTCCTTCAGTCATCCGAGACGCTTTGAGCAATGACCATACACAGCCGGTCGTTAAACTAATAAAAACTACTGAAAAAATTATCAATATTCATTTTTATTGTCAAAATTAGAAATCTTGTTTACAGAAAATAGTGAAGAAAAAAAAATGCAAAAAGTTATTTCAGAAACATCAAAACACAAGAATCCAATACATGCACACACTATTTGAAAGTATTGTTCGCCGTTGTTTGATTAGTTATGTAACTTTGAGCTATAATCGACACTTTTGGACAAAACGCTCTCCAAACTTGTAAAAGCTAAAGGATGGATAAATAAGGTAAAAATAAAATATTATGTCCTTTTCGAAACAGTTAGGAACTTACATCACCATGTAATTTCAACTGACTGTTTCCGAAACTGCTCAGTATATAAATAAATGATTCGATGTTGGCATAAACGAGTTGTGTTTCTAACTGAACACATTTTAATGCATGCGTATTCCTCTTTTCTATTTCTTGTAAAATATTTTCATGCTACAAACAAAAAATAAATTGTTCAATTTTAATAGAACGATAGATCACATTTCATTACCTCAGACAATCTTGCTTCTGTTTTTTCCAATGTTTCATCCAGACTTTTAGTTCCTGACGTAATTGTATTGGAACGACGTTGATTGGTCAATTTTTGGACAGTTTTTTGTTCATTTGCGAGTGCAATTTCGAATCGTTTGCAAAGATCCTTAATAAAAATGAAGAGTAGAATATCTTCTCATTGATGAGAATACGACTTTCAATAAGATGTTCAAAATACTTTAAAGACAGGAGAAAACGGTCAATAGAAAACAACATGAACTCATTTTTTACCAGTCTTTTCTCGCATACCTTATATCCTTGCAGTAAATCAATTAACATATCTATATGATCACTAATTAATTCATCTTCACGTTTATACTGAAACAGAATAAGTAAATAAAATCCAGAGCAGTATTGGATAAAGAATTCTACACACCTGCTCAGTAATCCTTTCGGCTACAGCATTCAACTCCATCGGTAATTGTGACAGGCCTTTTTGAATCGTTGACCAATATTCATTCACGCCCAATGCCCAACGATCAACTTCTGTTGTATCTGTGCTTAGTGACCTATTTAGAAAAATGTAAAAGGATATTTGAATTAAATCTTAGTTAAATACATACTGTATTTGCTTTTCAATTGAATAAAACGTCTCAGCGTTTTTCATGCTTTGTTTATTATAATTCTGCAAACCTGATCTTATTTGAACAATAGTTTGATGAATAAAATTAATATGAATTTGACTTGCTTTAAATAGTTTTAATGAATCAGCTTGCAAATTAGTCTAAAACAAAATAATATCTACAATATATGACAAAATTACAAAATACCGAGCTTACATTATCATATTGTACCGTTGATGTATGTGAGCTATATTCGTCTAGTGCATTCCGAAATTGTATTTTCATGTTGTCACCACAATCCTGATAAGGATTAAGGCAGCCATACAGGATATGATAAAAGGTGTTGATAGAAAGAAGGCAACAGATCGACTCACCGTTCCTTGGAACGTTAAAAAAAATTTGATTACTTCACTATCGTATAACGTTGGATGTCGACATAAGATTTGTAAATACCGTTTCAGAGCACGACGACGGTCTTCAATAAATTCTTTATCCTCTAAAAAGAGAAAATGGAAGTACAACATTTTTGTATTATGTGCATGAGAAGCATAGCAATCACCTTCGAATCAAGGAGCTAAGCATTTACTGTATCAGCTTTGCTCCGACGGTTACGAACTTATCTATTTCTTCTGATGAATGTAGTCATTTCGTTGAATTAAAAATCACATGAAAGCGTAGCAAATCACTTAAGCTAGTGATCGAAAAGTCCTTAAAAACTTTCTCACTTGGAAACGCTCTTTAGCTGGAAATACTTCAGACCCCAATGTTTCTATTCAAAACAGTTGATGATTGATTGTAGTTAGTGTAAAAGTGATGTTCAGTTTTGATTGTGTTTGCACTCATCACTCACTTAGTCTTTTTCATGCATTACGGTTGTACTAACAGATTGTTATTATTCAAGTGAAGCGCACAGATCGTACTCTTATCACATATTTTCTTTCTACTTTGACTCATATCCAACAGAATTAGAAAAAGAATTTGTTTTTTTATAGCGAAAACAAAAACTGGAAATAAACACCCACGATTAACGAGTTTTTTTGGTGGCAGATTAGGCAATATACGATTTGCATATTTTTGAGATAATATAGTATTTAATGCATCAAAATCGTTGTATCGACGAAAGACTTTGTTTTTCAATCGCTAGAAAAATTGGCGGATGATTTTAATATGTACATAGTTACTCTCCGAAAAAGCCCTCCTTGATATACTAAAAATCAATTTTTCCTGTACTTACCATGCTTGATACTTCATATTCAAAATGACGAAAAAGAACACCTAAACAGAAAATAGACAAAAATAAAATTATTAAATCTCAGAATTAAGGCGTTACCTTTTTTGTCCGGTACTAATTCGACTTGTATTGTGTCCAACGAACATAAATCGCCGTAACGAAAGCATAGAATTGTTTCGCATTGATTATCGCGCATTAAACGTATAAAACGATCTCCTAAATCATTAATATCGCCGATCATTGGAATCGGAAGTTCTAAAAAGGATTAAACAGCTACGGTTTAGGGAAAACTATCCACTTATATGAGTTTTTCTACCTTTATTTGTATAATTGTCCAACAATCTTTCATCAATTGACTTTCCTTGCTGAGCTAATGCAATAAATGTAAGACATTTATAGAAATCTGCACGAGTCAATGGTTTGCCTTTGGGACAACTCAAATCCCAAATCTAAATAGAAAAAGAGAATTTTAGATGAATAGAAAGCGCCAGTACAAACATTTCATATGAATTTACATTCAATCTCCATAATCATTTTCGGTGTTCGATCTTTATTACAAACTTACTTGCGCTAAGATTGTTGTAGATAATTTAGCTGATTCAAACAGAGATATAAACAAATCCATTGTTAATTTCGCTAAACCATGTGTATTCAAAATTTCAAACACATCACGATAAAACACTGGTACTATGCCTTAAAACATATAAGCATGAAATTGCCATGAAAGTAGTTGACATAGCTTTATTTACCGGTACTTAAATCTACTGGCATCTCTTCAGAATTTAAAACAACAACCTCTTATTTAACTACAGATTGTCGTATATGGAAAATGTCATTAATAATTAATCTAAGCAAAGAAAACATTTCTAAAAAAGGATACCGTTCGAAAACGATGAAAGGGAAAGAATATGTGAGCCTAAAAAAAATCCGAGAAACATAAATAAAAACCGACGAGCACAAACATAGCTCGAGTAAGACACTCGCTGCTGTTTCTTCTGTGTGTCGTGTTCTTGTTTTTCGTGATGGCTATCGTGCGCTGCATACTACTCTGACTATCAGCGAAATCTGGAAA
This sequence comes from Didymodactylos carnosus, assembly GCA_905250885.1. NCBI lineage: Eukaryota > Metazoa > Rotifera > Eurotatoria > Philodinida > Philodinidae > Didymodactylos > Didymodactylos carnosus. The sequence continues at coordinate 12,627 of CAJNOQ010001661.1, read as the reverse complement.
TCTTGACATACATTTTGAATTATATTTTTCTCCTTCTATTTCTGACTCTGTAAACGAGCTCATTGTCCGTATTATTTCTTCTTACACAGTTTTCCCTCTCAAACCTTTCTCTTAAAGGAAAATTTCAGATTTATAAAATTTTTTACCATAAAATCAATTCTCTCGCTTTTATTCTATTTCGCCTCCACATTACAAGTCGAAATCACTGACTGATTACACTCATACATATTTCCCCTAAAGTCATATAATCTCTCAGACACGAACGACGACCGGCTGACTAAACCCTTAAAAACAATTTCAAGTTTTTAAATTAGAAGAGTGACCAATGTTAAAGAATTTTAGTCCAATCGGATAAGAGATAGGCTCTAAGAAGATGTCGCTCGGAGAAAACATCAAATGATATTATGCTTCTTATATCCACAGAATCGGGATCTGTATCTACATCAATTAAAACAAGGTATTTAGTTGATTTGGTGCAAACCATTTATTGTGTTTCTCCCCACTCGAAATTTATCAGGGGCGAACTGATATGATATGTGCATAATCTTCTTTCAAATCCGAAACTGTCATCCAATACAATGAATTTGTGTCGTAGAAACCAAAGAGAATACATGAAATACGGGTACTTTTACACTTTAAGGACACTACCGTCCACCATCTTCCAAGATGGCGAAATCCATGTAATATAAGTGGTAAACTATGGACCAATCAGAAAACGCTGCAGAGGCTGTTCAGGTTCGCTGTGGTGCAGCGACAGCTGGCGAAAGTAACTATACAGTGGTTTAGGTCGACTTAAATCAGAGAAAGCTCTTTTAATACCAGTCTCTGATGCTTCGGCCCAAGTTGAACAGCACTCTACTAGGCCATGTCAACATAAACTAAAGTTTAATATTTGCTGAATAAACATATTTTCAAACAATTTTCTCTCTGGTTTAAGTTGACATAGACCAGGGAGAAAGTTCTGCTGAAATAATGGTTGGTCCTTTCACTCTTTAGTTTAAGTCGACTGAAAGCAAATGGTTCATATCGAGTTGAACCAGCAGTCGCAAAACTGCATTAACTCTGTCTCAAATTGGTGTACTTCTAATCTCATGTCTCTCAATGTGTCTAAATGTTCTTGGCTTCCTTTTAGTTTCGATCCTTTCCCGTTTGTTTACAATCAGCTGTATCTTAATAAAGTGCCTCTTTCCGTTATGTTTTCTGTTCGTTGTCTCGGAGTTCTTGTTTCGCACGATCTTAGCTGGAGTGAACATGCCACAGACATTGCTCTTGCTTGTCGACGCAAGCTAGGCGCACTGAGCCGTGTCTTTGGACTCGCTCTGTCAGAGGTTCGGCGTCGAATCTATCTTTCTTCTATTCTTCCTAAACTTGATTGCTGTTGTGCCTTATACGATAGTTCCTTTTCGCTTTCCGTATTCGATTCTGTAAATAATCTTGCTTCTCGTGTTATTTCTCGTAACTTTGACTATCGCTTTTCTAGCTCTTTACTTGTGTCACTATTTTCTCTTCCAAACCTCTCTCTTCGCCGTAAATATTTTCAACTAGTGCAGTTTTTCAAAATTTATCATCGTCTCAGTCCTCTTTCTGTCTTTTACTCTATTCATCGTCCTCATTACTCTTCTTTACGCTCTAAATATGTTCGCATTCCAACCTCTGTCAATGGTTTTTCTTCTCAAACAGTTTTCTCTTCTTTTTACTATTCAACTATTACTGACTGGAATAAACTTCCTAAGTCAGTTATTTGTTTTTCTTCACTAGCGTCTTTCAAAAAGGCACTAGTTCAATATCTCTTACTAAAAAATATCAGCCGTGTTCCTAGTCATAATTAACTTGTATTGGTTGTTGCTCTAGAGTTATTTTATTTGTGTCTATCTTTTATTGTTACTTTTATATACTCGTTGCATATTCTAGTCTCATTTTCTTTTCTTTTGTTGACTTCTATTATTATCTTTAGTTTTATTTATTTATTTTATTTATTTTCTTTTTTTCCCTATCTCTTTTTATTTTCGTCTGGGTCACCGATATTACTGGTCACGAACCTTTGATGACTCTCGAGTGATTCGAAATAAAATAAATAACTGGTGTTCTTTTTTTTTTATTCAACTATTGCTGACTGGAATAATCTCCCGGAGTCAGTTATCTGTCTTACTTCTTTAACCTATTTCAAAATAGCTTTATGTCAGTATCTCTTCCAGTGAAGCATTTGTCAGTTAAGAATTTATATCTGTTCTTTTTTGCTTACTTCTTTTTATTTTTTTTTATTTTTATTTATTATTTATTATTTTTTTTTTCTAAAATTTGTTCTTTTTTTCTACTATTTCTGGTTCTAACCTTAGTTGTCTTATTTATTTTGTTCTTTTTATTACTCTGTTTGTGTTGTTTGGCTCGAGTCATTTATTACAGGTCAGTGACCTTTGATGGCTCTCTCACTTTTCGTGAATAAAGTCTACAGGGATTGAACCTGAGGTTACTCGATCTCAGGTTTAACTCCTGTCTACGTAGTTCCTTTTTCTCAATTATTTAGAAGATTCCTCTGTCAAGACTGGACTCAACAGGAATTATATCGGGTCAACTTATAATTATAATTTATATAAAAATTCAGCTGTTTCAGGTAATTTTTTATATGCATATGAGCAAAGAACTCAAAAGACCCACGTTTGTAGACAGACTTTAGTTTTTCATAAATCAGTAACCCTGAAATAATTGTAAAAGCAAGATATGTTGAGTATATATGACAAATAGCTAAGTTATAAAACAAGAGAAACGCTATGTCACTCAAATGCGGAAAACGAATGCTATAAACTAGCGACCCTTGTCAATTTCTTCTTTTCTCTATTCTGCATGAACGAACCAGAAAATAGCAGTCCATATTTTCTTTAAGATATGTGGAGTCCTTATATGCAGTGTTTCTAACATTACGCGTACGCCTTTGTTCCACAGCGTACGGTACGCGAACTAAATTGAAAATACGCTTTGTATCAACCAATAGGAAACGACAGAACGATAAAATCCACGAATTACCACGCTTATGTACGCGCTGCTCAAAATTCTCATTAGAAAGCCAGCTTATATGTGGCTAAAAGCAGACAACGCACGAAATAAGCGTCTTTTTTTCAATAGCAAACGCATCATTATTAGTCAGTTCAACAACAGCAGGCGAAATTTGGGATCAATCAAAAAAAGCAAACCACAAACATGTGCGTGTCAAAAGTTACCTGGAAATAACAAAAACATCATTAGCAACTAAATCGACATAACATTAAGGCTAGCTGCTGACTCAAAAAATTGCGTAGAATGACGAAAATGATGAAAAGAAAGTTTCTTTCGTAAAACAACCTTCACTTTCTATCATATTTAGGTAAAGCCCTCTAGTAAAATCCGTTTTGATAAAAAATAAAGACCAAATATAATTGAAAAAAATGTTTTTTATCAATGTAAGGAAACCAAAGAGAGAGAAAGAATTTTTTGGACGAACTTATGGGAGGAGGCATAAAAAATTGGTTCTCTATAAGATCTTATTCAGGTTCAAAATTTTTGAAAGCATCTGATAAATGTTTCTTTGCCTTTATCAGACATAAACGCGCTGACCTTGTCTATGAAAATTTGTCTTTTTGTCTTTGAATTCCAAACTATTACCCTTTCGTGATACAGTATACTAGAAAGTTCTTCTCAAGAATAGTGATCGGATAATCACTTAAAACTCCTTGATAACCTGCTGGATTAAAATCTCACAAATAAATTCTATATACTAAAACTAAAGTCTTCATATCAGTTTTGAAAATTCATTTTTATGATTCTTGACTTTATTAAGTTGAATCTGCGCAAGCGAACGTCCTTTGGTGACTTTTAAATCGAACACAATGCTCATGCCTCCCTTCGTTCGACGCTCGCTGGGGGCAGTGTTTTATCTAGGTTTCGTTTTTCGGGTGGGCGGTTGAAATTTTTGGAGGGGCTGTTGGCCAAAAAGTGTTTTGCTATGTAGCAAAGATACGGACAGATTCCTATTCATTTTTTCACAACACCATTACACTTTTTCTTGTTACTAATACCGTTTTTGTAGAAAACAAATAACATGTGAAAAAACACTTTTCACGAAAAAAACACTTTGAGAAGAAAACAATAAATCTAAATTAAACCGAAATTTTTCCTAATTTTTTAATTTTCCAACACAACAATTGATAATCAATTCTTTTAGATCGTTATCTAGTAGACCAATCATATTAATTTCCGAACCTGATTGGTCTAATAGATCAATAAAAAGTCTACTTTACTTTTTTTAGAGTCGTGTGCGTTTTCGTGGTTTGGTATGGTCGCAACCGCCGATGACTAATCGAATCATTAGCAGAATGTGAATCCACCAATGCACTTTAATCGACTTCTTTGTGACACGCTTTTATCAAAAGAAAATTATTGCGCAAAAGAACTATGAACAAGTCGCTTCAGAATCGAAGAGTCAAGACTTCGGCAGGTTTAGTTTTCAGAAAAGTGCAATCTTCTAGAGTTTAACATAAAACAAATTAAAATAAAATTCATATAAAATTAATACAACAAAATGTGTATATACAAAAGCAATTCTCGTTTAAAATGTAGTGTGTACAGTAGATGTTAAAACTGTAATGTGCCATTCAATTATGTAATGCTATTCAAGAATAAGAATATAAAAAAAATATAAGTTATCCGACTTCGTATAGTAACAAAGACCCTATTCTAATTAAAATGTCAGTATATTAAAAGTTCAAGATCATAATCAGTTTAGAAGTCTTATTTGAAATTAATTGTCTTGGCAATCAGTTGAATTACATATTAAAAGTTGATATTCTGGTTTAATTAATTCTTGAAATATGTATGATATTAAAATACCATATGATTTCTTTTGTTTTGATCCAACATGCATGGCTACTGGAACAAATGCATTTGTTGTTAAATCATAAACAAAATATAATGATCCAGAATCACCACCTAATGCAAATTCGGCGGCGTCAATCCATTCAACTTCAATTAAATTAGAATAATGAGTATTATCTAAGATCACTGTCGTATCAATTTTCTTTAATAAACCCCATCGTATTTCTTTCTTTAATAAAACCCATAAATTCGTAGTTGCACCATATTCCCTTGACTTTAGTCTAGGGTCTTACGAAATGGTTGTCTGTGTGTCTGTGCGCAAAATGAGTGCTAGAATATCTATAGAATATCTATAGAATATCTAACACTCATTATTTTGCCGTATTTTCGCTTATATGCATAAGCGAATCACAAGAGACAAAAATAGAAAATTATTTTTTACATAAGAGAGAAAATATTCAAAGAACTCATCTGAAATATCGAATGATGCAGAGAGGTAAACAGCTAAGCAAATGTTTTCTGTATAGGCCGGGTCACCAAAGGGCGTTCGCTTGCGCAGATCCAACTTAATAAAGTCAAGGGACCGTGCGAGTGAAGACGAGCGTTATCTTGTTTAAATATTGTTACTTTGTTTGGTTCATGTCTATTTAATAATCAATGTAATGAGGAAACAAGAACATTTACTGGGTTTCGTGACTGGCGCGAGCTAGATAATACCTTCATCTGAATCAGTAGCAGAATGTGAATCCACTAATGCACTTTAATCGACTTCGGTGTGACACGCTTTTATCAAAAGAAAATTATTGCGCAAAAGAACTATGAACCAGGCGCATCGGAAGCGAAAAGTCAAAACTTCGGCAGGTTTAGTTTTCAGAAAAGTAATGTTCTTCAGTAGAGTGTATAATGTTTACGATAAATGGCGGCGGTCTTTGTTCGCGCGTTAAGAACTCAGAGGATGCATGTTAATATAATAATAATGTAACTGAGAAAAAAATAAAGAAATGAATGAACTCATTTGCCTTCGTAATTTTTTATTTAGAAACAAAGTAGCAACACAACTACTGTGCTCAGTGTTAACAAAAATGTTGTTCTGGTCAACTCTAATGTTCAGTGTGTGGATTGAATTTGTTTTGCACGAATATGGACTGTAGATATAAAGGGAAATTGTATTCTAATGTTCAAGACAAATTGACGCTTTGACCGAAGTAAATAAGTGACTAACAGAGGCCGCCATGTATTGCCGAAAAAAAGTGGAGTAATGGGACTCTCAGGAAAAATCTCAGCATTCGGGAACGCTGCTAAGTAAACTTTTTCAACTTGCGTAGAATCGAAGAGCGGTGTCATCATGTTGAATATTTATATTGAAAATAACCCCCTTGAGGTATAGTTATATTCTTTTCTCCTAATGTTTTATCACAAAAAAGTCAGGCTTGTTGACACCTCTGAACGAGCAAATTGAAAAGAAATTATTTTGTTAATGAAGGCGTTGTGAACAGTGGTATTTGTGAAACAGAACGTTTCTTTTCCCCTTTTAAAATAGTTTCAATAAAACAGCTTCTTAACATAAATATTGAGCATTCTGAAAGTACTAGTTTTATTAAATTATTCTCAGGGCATTAATTCCTATCTTCAAGAGATAACTTCAAATCTTTTTAAAGTTTATTTTTGATAATTTCTGATAGTTTCAAAAAAGAGCAAGGAATGTTGATTTTGGCTGTTTGTTCAAGTATATTGTATTCAAAATCGAGTATATTTCATCTCTACTGTTCAGCTGTCAAAAATTTGCTATATGTAAATTTAAAGCAAACGCATTAGTAATATCACAAGCTTAGAAATCAACAGGGCATCAATATAACTTCCATTTGTGATGGAAGTCTTCAATATTCTCTTCCTTCTGATCTGAAACACTCGTGAGAAACACAAAATCTAAATAAAAGCACTATGTGGAATATATTTCAATGAAACATAGGCATAAATTTCTTGTGGGCTTCCATAAGAGCTAATGATAACACTGATAATGCAGATTTTTATATTGTCTGTAATTTTTTTCCGATAATTAATAGCTCTGCATAATAAATGAAGATAACGCAATTAAAAAAAGGTGCATTCAACATACTTCTAGTCAATATCGAGGCCGTTGTGGAAGAGTGTACAAGAAAACAAGTTTGCTCGATCAATTTCTTCTCGAAATGGCTTTATTGCGCTTTTTTCCTTGCAACGTTCCATTACTCAACTTGTTGCCATAGAAAACTCCCTACGACGAATAGCGACACTTTTCCGTATTTGGAGAGTGGCGAACCCAGAAGCTATTTGAAAAGAAAGAGCTTTTAATTTACATTAACGCCCACTAAGTTTCAGTTTACCAAATGGTGTCACAAAAAAGTTAGCAAAAAATAACTCACTAGTGCTCATCTGCTAATGATTGCATGATTCGCTAAGACAATAATTCGTCTGCGACCATACCAGTTGCGACTTCTCATTATTGATCTCGAAAATGCATATAGTGTTTGCGCTCTAGTTAAAGCAATAGATTTATTATATTAAAAAAACTCTTCACTATAAATTTAGGCTTTTAAAATGCGGTTGAGTGAATTAAACATAAGAACGCATCGAAGAATCTTGAGCAACTAATAGCAAGACTAAGCCAAAATCAATTTCTGTTCATGTACATTGACTGTACATACAGGCACGCTGCTTGCATGGGATGGATACTTTAAATCACAAGGATTTCTTTCACTTTTACAAATTTTGACTGGTTCTTAATAACTACGTATTATAAGTGCAAATTTTTAATGAATGCGGTTCGTTTGCATGCTTTATTATACCTGTGTGGATGAGCCTGAGATGGATACTTTGAATCAAGCATATTTGTATTATATGTAAAAATGCACTGGTCTTGGGAAACGAAAGAAGCAAGCGAAAAAAGCTGGCCAACATTAGCGATCACTAAGAACATTGACGAAAAAACCTTCAGGTGATATACGCTGACCTTCATCTACACTTTCTGTACATGCTGTGAGAAAGAAATTTTCGAATTTTTTCAATCAAACCAGTAGGTATAACTACGTTTTGGGGCATTAATTAATTGAGCTTAATGTGCTAAAGTAAAATAATTTTAGTTTTTGCAGCTTCCATTTGACAAGGTTGGAAAAGCAAAACATAACGGGTGCGGCAGAAATAATGAGCCTCTCAGTATTTTCTATTTTTCTCGTGTTCCTTTAGGACCTAAAGGTTAATGTTTTTTTTAAAAGATACATCGCGAAATACTCTACAAAACCACGCCTAAACTTTAATTTCAGAACTTCAGTCAAGAACACTACGCAAATTATACGAAAGGCGAATAAGATGAAAGATTTGGAAACTCAAAAATGATTTGCTGTGTTAGCGTTTTGAAAGTAAGACAAACTGAATCAGCCATTTTGTAGTCCCCGCTCCCCTTTATTTTTTGGCTACACTTCAAATCACATCAAAACCCATGGGGAAATAATAATTGTTCTGTCGGTTGTTACGCATAATTTCATTAATCTTTTAAATTCTGCTTAAGGTGTGGTGCTTTCATTAAAGTCCTACATCAAAACGAAAGATTTTTCGATCGGGTTTGTTTTGTTTTGATCAGAAATGATTGTTCTACACCACCTAATTGCAAAATTAAAACTTGCATTACTTTTTCTGTTTCTTGCTTGGGCACATTGTCGGAAACGGGGAGGTTGTCTATTTTTGAAACTTCGTTTCCGTTTTATTTCGCCTTTCGTGTAATTTGCGTAGTGTTCTTGATTGAAGTTCTGAAATTAAAGTTTAGGTGTGATTTTGTAGAGTATTTCGCGATGTATCTTTTAAAAAAAACATTAATCTTTAGGTCCTAAAGGAACACGAGAAAAATAGAAAATACTGAAAGGCTCATTATTTCTGCCGCACGCGTTAAATGTATATTTGACTCTGAACTCTCTCGATCTCCCAATCTATCTGCTATCTTGAATTCTTTCTATACTAAGTCTACCATCGGACGCTAGAAAGTGCTGTCAATGCATCGATCTTTTTCCCGGCTTAGTCTCGTTTCACCCCTAATTGTTCAGTCTTATTTTTGATGTGCCCTTTGATGTTGTTTGATTTTATAAAGGGAAAAAAGCTGAAACGATCCCGTAAAAATTGCAGAATGGATCTCGTATATCAAAATTTCGATAAAAATAGTAGAAATGATCCCGGATTTAGAACAAAAATATTTTCGACAGAATTGATCCCAAAATAAACTAATTTTTATATTTATTGTGTAGAATTGATCCCGGAAAACTGTTTTCTTTCTATGAACAATAGAATTGATCCCGGTTGACGTGTTTAGTGGTCACATAAGATCCCCTTCCCCAAAGCTGTGTTTTATTACAAATAAATAGTCTCCGATAATTCAATCTTTGTTCACGCTTAAATTTTTTTAAATCTTTTTTATATGTAATATTGATATGCAAATGGTGTTTTCTCATTATCGAACGATCAATCTTTTAACATTCTATTTATGTCTCAACGCCGTCTTTACATTTGCACCACACGTCCACCAGGATCAATTCTGTCGTTCACAGAAAGAAAACAGTTTTCCGGGATCAATTCTGCACAATAAATATAAAAATTAGTTTATTTTGGGATCAATTCCGTCGAAAATATTTTTGTTCTAAACCCGGGATCATTTCTACTATTTTTAATTAAAATTTTTGTTTTACTAAACGTATAGTTCAGTCAGTAAGTTAGCGTCTGTGAGCGAAACTTTTTTTCTTGTCTGGAGCTTGTATGTTTCACGAGACAAAAAAAAGTGACTTCTATATTTCATTACTTTTATCCCAAAACCTTTGAAAAACTGATTTGTTTTGTAAAATCACTACTATGAATTATACATTCCAGAATGCAAAACTTAGCCTCGTGGTATACTCAAAATTTATCTCATTTTTAAAAATGTGCAATATGTGAGTTACTTTTTTTTCACATTCATCTGATACTAAGAACGAAATTCCTATTAAAAATTCGAGAAAGAGTCGGGATTCTATTCGCAAAATAGACGGTTAATCCATCGTTGTTCTTATGATGATCATAAATGCAGGAAATATAACAAAAAACAAATATATTTTTCGGATGCCTCAGCTGAAAATTTCGAAGAAAACTTTTTATTCATATATATATATAGTTCGATGCAGTATGAAGCGCTAAGTCTCAATATATCATTGAGATTGATTAAAAACATCATTTTGGCTGAGAAAAATGGATTTTACATGAAAAACATGTCCGGATAAAAGTTGCTTTGTCTCCAAGCAGGATTTCCGATTGTTTTAATCAGGGTGGGGAAACTTTTATGGCAGACAGGCTTTTTAAAAAGTTGGCGGTCAGATTTTTCTAAACAAGTGAAACATTTGTAAAATGAAAAGAATTTTTAGGCTAGACAAATTTTAGGCAAAACAAAAATCGGGCGGATAGTGCCAGAATTTAAGGTGGGGATGTCCCTCACCCTAATCGGAAACCCTCACTCCAACTCTACAAGACCTAGGAGAGTATATGAAAAAATGTTCAGCTCGATAAAATACTAGAAAAAGATGAAAAACGCATTACACCGACGAGCTGGTTCTCGAAAGATTTGTTAGCAGGGAGTATCTTCAGCATTTGAAGTACAAACCTCCTGAGTTTTTTTTAAATGCTCGCAGCAGACTCATGATTCGTTCACGAAATTTGATTTAGATTTGAAAAAAAATTTCACTAAAACGAAATTTTTGATTTTGGGAAGATATGGTGATTTTGGGCTCGTTTTTGATACATAAGTTTTCTCAATACTATACAACTTAAACAAAAAAATTTTATTACGAAAAGTTAGTCCATAATATGAAAATTATTATTCAATATCTTAGAGCAAAAAATATTTACTTTCATTTTTCTGTTAAATGCCTGAATCATTGGCTACGGTGAGGTCTCCACATGGAAGACAAATAATCCTGCTGCATTATTCGTGCATTGTCTCCTCAAGTCAGACGTTATATGTAAAACCTGATATTCGAAGCTAAACAAGGATGTAACACAAAATTTTTATTTTGATTGAAAGCTAAAAATTTCATGATGCATAGAAACGACTTGGGAGCAGCATATTGCTGTTATTTCTATGAAAAACAACTCTTATTCTGTTGCCTCTCTCATCTACGAATAGGTGCGGCTAAAACTGAAAAATCACTTAAATATCGATGTGATATATTGTTTTTTTCTCTTTTTCACGGCTGTTAGTTCAAGGAACGAAATGTAACTTTCTTTTCTGTTAAAAGCGCATTATATTAGCAAGGCGACGATAAACAAAAATAAAACAATACAGCGACTGTCGTTTGTATTCTTATGACTCATGGTGCCCTTGAGAAAACAATTTGTTTTCCATATTGTCGCTTTTTTATGTGTTGGTTCTAGAAGAAATAGTAAATTTGAGAGATTAAAAACAAACATGTTTTTCTATTTTGTTCGATAAAGAGATTGTCTTCCGATTTATTTTCAGTGTCGTCAACTATTTCTCCTATGGTATATATCACATTATTTCTGATACATTCTACCCTTTTCGGTGTTGTTCATGACGTGACTAGAACATTGAAAGCTTAGCTAAGTTCACATCCTAGAATTTTCCATGTATATATTTCTAATATGAGGCACATGTGTCAATTAGTCAATCAATTCTGTTTGTACAGCAAATATGTACTCTCGAAGCACTTTTCTTGTTTAGTAAGAACTATATATACACGTATATCTTATAGCCGAGTGAAAAATCGAAAAAAACAGGAGAGAGAGCGATTGCACCTAAAAGAGATGTTACTGTCCTATGTACTCTTTTATACCTGTTTTTTTTAAATAAAGAAAATTCAAGTTTGCTTTTGTGTTATTCTTACAAACTAAATCTATTAAACACATTTTTGTTCCGAAATGAAAAAAAGATAAAAGAAATTTTTTAAAAAATGTGTAGAACTAGGATTCATGCTATGCTCTCTCTGTGATAATTATTATTGTTGTAGATGTTATATGTATTGAGCAGTTTTGAATTGTTAAAAAATAATTTGCATTCTGTTCCTCAAAGTATATTTACTGTGTAAACTTTCCACCATTTTGTGTCTAGATTTGTGACTGTATAGAACAGCAAGAACAAGAGCAAGAAAACGGAAAATAAAAAAAGAAACGAAACAACACATATTTACTATCATTATTGACCAATCAACACACAACTATCATAGTACTGAAGTTTTCCTTGGGATTTTTTCATAATTTATATAAGTACAACGTTCATTCGATTAGCAAATTTATTACGATCATCGTAGTCTATAAAAGTGTATCTCATTCATCCTCATACCATTTTATGTGTATATTACGTGTTTATAACAACAATACCAATTAACAGCGGATGAGCGGTAAATGTTTTTTATCATATCTGCGGTACTATTTTATGCAGGAAGAGCAACAACTCACAAACACCACAGTTCTATCTCATTTATCAATTTTTTCCTTCTCTTTTCTGCTGTGACAACAAAATAAAGAGAAAAAGCATATTTTGACAGAAAGGCGCAAATATAAAGACTTCGGGCACAGAAGATTAAGTCTTATGAGAATTTATACAAGTTCATACTTCATTTTTTCATTTATTTAACTCTTGATAGACTAACTACACTGTAAAAAAAAAGCATACTTTTAGAAAAAGCACACTTAAATTGTGCCAATGGCATGGAAAAAGTGTGCCAAAGTATGCTTTTTATGTGCTGCTAGCATGCTTTTTTATGTGCTGCTAGCATG